>CABHPH010148588.1:26094-44320 GCA_902168325.1 Peromyscus nudipes | reverse complement strand
TGTGTGTGTGTGTGTGTGTGTGTGTGTGTGTGTGTGTGTGTGTGTGTAAATTTGGAATGACATTCTCATGTTTCCCCAGGAACTTGACAGATCATTCCATTGGCTTTTCATAAGAATATGAGAATGAAATAAATAAACCATCCATTTACTAGCTAAATAGCACTTGACCATGTTTTATTCATACTTTCGACAATCTAAAAGTGCTTTAAATAAGTAAAGAAGGTTTTATTTTTTTTATTTTTTTTTTAAAGATTTATTTATTTATTATGTATAGAGTGTTCTGTCTGCACATATCCCTGCAAGCCAGAAGAGGGCACCAGATCTCATTACAGATGGCTGTGAGCCACCATGTGGTTGCTGGGAACTGAACTCAGGACCTTTGGAAGAACAAGCAGTGCTCTTATCCTCTGAGCCATCTCTCCAGCCCGTAAAGAAGGTTTTAAAGCAAACGGATGAAATGATTTTAATCACATGAGATTTTTCACACTGACTACACATTTTTACTACTTTGTGTAATGTTCTTCCTGTATGTCTAACTTTGGTTTTTGATTTTGTTAAAGAAAAAAACAATTTGGCGATGTATTTTTTCCTTCAAGAAGTACAGAAACATGAATTTTGCTTCTTTTTGTCCTACTTTTCTTGTATGCCATAAAAATGTAGCACAGAATAGCAAAGTCAATATATGGCAATGTCCAAGTGAGTGTATGTTGGGGCATGTAGATAAGATTCAACTTATTTTATCCAACCTTGGTTCAACAATTCTCGCTCATATAAACCCTCCTCTTTCTCGCCAATTGGACTCCTGGAGCTCCACCTGGGGCCTGACCGTGGATCTTTGCATCCAGTTCCCTCAGTCATTGGATGGGGTTTCCAGCACGACAATTAGGGTGTTTGGCCATCCTATCACCAGAGTAGGTCTGAGCGAGAATTGTTGAGACCAAGGTTGGATAAAGCACAGGGACAAATGGCCAAACGAATGGAAACACATGAACTATGAACCAATGGCTGAGGGGCCCCCAACTGGATCAGGCCCTCTGAATGGGTAAGACAGTTGATTGGCTTGATCTTTTTGGGAGGCATCCAGGCAGTGGGACCGGGTCCTGTGCTCAGTGCATGAATTGGCTGTTTGAAACCTGGGGCTTAGCAGAGACGCTTGGCTCAGCCTGGGAGGAGGGGACTAGACCTGCCTGGACTGAGTCCACCAGGTTGATCTCAATCCTTGGGGGAGTCTTTGCCCTGGAGGAGAAGGGAATGGGGGGTGGGCTAGGGGGAAGGGGAGCGGGGCGGGAGGGGGGAGAACAAGGGAATCCGTGGCTGATATGTAAAATTAAATTATATTGTAAAATAAAACAAAATAAATTAAAAAAAGATTCAACTCATTTTTTTAAATTTATTTTATTTTACAATATAATTCAACTTTACATATCAGTCATAGATCACCCCGTTACCCCTCCTGCCACCCCGCCCCCCTCTCCCCGGCCTACCCCCCATTTCCATCTCCTCCAGGGCAAAGACTCCCCGGAGGATTGAGATCTAGAAGGGCATTACATATTCATCACAGGAAGGATCCACCAAGAGGAAGTTTCAGTTCTGAACATTTATGCCCCAAACACAAGGGCACCCACATATGTAAAAGAAACACTACTAAAGCTTAAACCACATATAAAACCCCACACATTAATAGTGGGAGACTTCAACACCCCACTTTCACCACTGGACAGATCTCCTAAATGGAAACTTAACAGAGAAATAAAGGACTTAACTGATGTCATGACCCAAATGGACTTAATTGATATCTACAGAACATTCCATCCTAACAAAAAAGAATATACTTTCTTCTCAGCACCCCATGGAACCTTCTCCAAAATCGACCACATACTTGGCCACAAAGCAAATCTCAACAGATACAAAACAATTGGAATAGCCTCCTGTGTTCTATCAGACCACCAAGGTTTAAAGTTAGATTTCAACAACAACAAAAACTACAGAAAACCTACAATCTCATGGAAACTGAATAATGCTCAACTGAATCACCAATGGGTTAGGGAAGAAATAAAGAAAGAAATTAAAGAATTCCTAGAGATCAACGAAAATGAAGACACCACATACCCAAACCTATGGGACACTATGAAAGCAGTGCTAAGAGGGAAATTCATAGCACTAAATGCTCACATAAAGAAGTTGGAGAAATCTCACACTAGTGACTTAACTGCACACTTGAAAGCTCTAGAACAAGAAGAAGCAAAGTCTCCCAGGAAGAATAGACGCCAGGAAATCATCAAAGTGAGAGCTGAAATTAATAAAATAGAAACAAAGAGAACAATACACAAAATCAATGAAACAAAGAGTTGGTTCTTTGAGAAAATCAACAAGATAGACAAGCCCTTATCAACTTATTATTAACTCCACTTTCCTCCTCTTCCTACTAAGCAGGACATTACCTAATAAAACTCTAAGAGCCAGAAGTTTGGGAGAACTGAGACAAAATAGAGTCTTCTAGACATAACAAGGCTGTAGCACTCATGAGTACACACAGCAACTGTGATTGCCTGCTGAAGACCTACATGAGATCACACCTGTCATCATTCCAGCATGAATTGGGAAGGGACCAAGCCACCACCCATAACAAAGAGTTGACAGCAACTGATGACAACAGTGGGAGAATTAGTTTTCCCCAGGGATGAGTCCCTAATTGGTTATCCAGTGCTAAGTGGTCATCCCTGAAGCCATGTACACACGAACAACACTGAATGGGCTTGACACATTATGTTTATATGTTTATGCTATAGTGTTACAAAGATAATTATCAAAGAAAAAGAGACAGTGCATTAGAGAGAGAATGAGGAGCAGCAAGAAGATTGGAGAGAGGGGACATGGGATGGGTTGGGAGGAGAAAAGCAAAAATAATGTAATTAGATTTTAATTATAACATACATATGAATGAGCAAATAAGATACTCTGATGTGGAAATTCAAATGAGGAACAAAAAGGATATACTTGCCAGGTAGTGGAGGTGCATGCTTTAAATGCCAGCATTCAGGAAGCAGAGGCAGGTGAATCTCCAACACAGAGAAACCATGTCTCAAACAAACAAAAGGTGTATATCTTGCACAAAGGAAAAAGAGAGTGCTGCTGAAAATTAAGGACATCGATAATGTCATTCTCCTCTAGGCCCAAGAAGATACACAGCTATACTAGTATCTGACTTGAACTGCCAGATCTAAGTGAGAAACCCTCACTGTGGATCAGCAGAATATATATGTATATAAATAAATACATACGTTTTATATATATATATATATATGTGTGTGTGTATAATGTGTGTGTTTCACAATAATTGAAGAATTCATAATTAGAGAGGGCTGGGAGGGACATGAGAGGACTTGAGGTGGGGATACAAGGAGTGGAAATAATGTAAATACAGTACTGATGTATGAAGTGCAAAAAATGAATTTAGATTACAAAAAATCAAAATAGCCAAAGAAAAAGGTCATGGAATTCTTGACAATCTGATTGTAGTAGGAAAATACTAATAAAGATATAATCTTAGGGATTTCCATGTGAGTTTAGATTTCAAATTTAAGTTCTTAATACCTGTGTTATTATTTCAACCAAGAAAAAATTACCCAGATGATCTGTCATCCCCACAGGGGACAGAGCTTTGCCAATATACCTATACATCAATTCTACTTTGAAATATGTTTATTTAACAACAAAAGTGGAGTTTCATGTACACTTAGCACATTTAAATTCTATTTACACAATTCTGTAGAAAAACACAGTGACAGCAATGTGTAAATTTTTGCAAATAGATTTTGAAAAGCCATCTAAATGACATTAGTCTGAGTATGTTAAGTATTTAAAATTGTATATTTGTTATATTTTGATATTTCTGCTTTATTTAGCTTTGTTTTTACTTTTTATTAATTTTAATATACAAAATGAGTCATACATTTTCATATATCATAGTATTTTGTTTATATTCCTTTGACAGAGTTTTACAAAGAGTAAATCGTCACACTTATCACAATAAACATTCTCACTTTCTGTGGAAAAGAAAACCTATTTGCCACTCTTTTTGAGTATATTTCACAGTAAACATACATACCGTAGCTGAGGAATTGAAAGTCACTTAACGGCTTTTAAAGAAAGAGAAGGAAGTAGGTGTGCTTTTTCAGAAATTCATACCACAGCTTTTATGATTTAGAAAGGTCATAGAAGCAGCATGCAAATTTCAGCTGAGTGAGTGCTGAGTGTTGGGTGGGCACTGGATCTGAACAAAGACTCTGAGGAGCTATCCCAGAGCCTGCCCTTCATCAGACACAGACAGCAGGCATTGCAGGCTGGAAGAAGGTAGGTGCAGGGTTTTGCCTTCCTAGGCTTTCAGTATGATGGCTTTTAATTTACTGGATGAATATAGGACATCTAGATAGAAAAAAGAAATCACCTTTCACTACACACATTATTGTTTTGAATTAGAGTTCAGTACACATTTAAATGTGCCTTGGGAGGCAGTTTTTGATGCAAAGAATAAGGACAAAGAAAAGAAAAAGACTTGGTAAAGTGGCAGCAGTATTTTCTCCTCCAGGTCCAGGACCTCACCAGCCACAGGCAGGTGGCTAGGTTGACAGTACCAGGCATGAATCTCCTCCTATTGAGTATTCTGTAAGGCCACTGAGATGGCTCTTGGCTTTTCCCAACATGTAAGTGTCACTATGGTACCCTTGAGGATATCTTGCCATGTTCACCCTTAGAGGAAGAATTTCAGACAATTACTGGCTATTAAGAGAGGCAGAGTCAGTCTTCTCCAACAATGAGTTCCCTTTTGGGTTATCCAATGGAGCTGGTTATCCCTAAATATATACATATGAACAACACTAAATGGACCCCACAAGTTGTAGGTTTATATATATATTCATATATATATAATATGAATATGTAACAATAATATTAAAGAAAGGAGGTCATGAATATGAAAGGGGCTGGGGGAACATGGGCAAAGTTGGAGGGAGGAGAGGGTGTGATGGAAATGATGTAAATACAGTACTCAAGTATGAAATTCTCAAAAATAAAATAATAACATTAAAAAAAGAAAGTTTAAAACAAGACAAAGACTTCATCTGGACACTGTGTGGGGTTGTTTTGCTTTCTATTCTTTCTCTATTCCCAGGGTATCAAAAACCTGAAAACAATATTTAAATTATTGACTGATCATTTTACACACTCTTAATAACCTTCTTCCATAATATTAATCACTGTCTCCCACATATTATCTTGACAATCCATTAGTTAAGACAATATCTGTTCCAGGCAGGATTTGGTAGAGATGCAGAGCATGGAGCCTGAGTGCCCAGCCTGATAGGCTTATAGTCTGCTTCTGAGATGGACTGTGACCTGAAATAGGTCTCCAAGCATCTTTGGCTTCATTTAGGAGACACACAGGCCGTGAGCTGGACAGACTTTTAGCAGTGTGAAGATCAGAAACAATCTTGAAAGCAATTGTGCCCAGTGCACTCTTTCACAGGTGCTGTCAAAGTAATCCAGAGATTGTTTAATCAGAAACTCACATCTTAATGGAAGAGCTAGGTGTGAACTCCAGATTCTTGGATCTTAGGCCAGGCTTGCCCTGCTTAGATTTCATTTCTCTATCATCATCAATTACTAACAGACTCTTGAAATTTAGGCTTTTTGTGTGTGCATCTCTATTTTCTATTTAACAAAAAAGAAACTCACCCTACAGATTCCTCTTTAGTAATTGACTCACGAGGGGAATGTTAATAGACAAGGGGAATGTTAATAGACAATCAAGGTCTGAAGGTATTTCTGAGAGGCATGGCAGAGGCCCTTTGTAAAAAGTGAAAAAGTTGTGCATTGGAGTGGATTACACCCTTCACCTTGGGTTCCCTTAAGAACATCTTTGCCTTCTGGAGTGTGAAAGGGAAGTACCAAATACTGTTTGAATCCTGTCTTGCATTGCAGGTAGGGTAGTAAACAGCAGGGGCGGGGGGAGTGTTGTATCTGATGGAAGCCAGAGACTGTGTGAGGAGAGGAACTTGGGAGCAGATAGTGAGCTGGGGGTCAAACCTCCCGAAAATGAAGTCAACTTGTACAAATGCTTCAACAACTGATTTGAAAATGAAGTCCAAAGTATTTGTTGCTATCAAAAGAAAACATATAAGCATTCAAAATACGGCTAAGAAAATAGAAATAGAAGAGCTTCTCTTACTAAGAGAATAAAACTATTTTTGTAGCTTATCTAGGCTAGATTTTTTTTTTATTGTAACATAGGAGGGTTTAGTTTTGGAATTTAACCTTAAGCAGGAACCTGGCATTGAGTCATTTCCAGAAGTTCATCCAACATTTCATTCTTATTTCAGCACTGTTTCTGCTGCCATGACAACCATGCAAGGAACAGAACAGACCATCATAGAGGTGGTCCCTGGAGATGTTCATCCCTCAGAGAAGTCTGTTATAAGGTCACAACTGTGGAAAGAGAGCACAGAGAAATTCTTGAAGGGGGAACCCAAAGTACTAGGGGTAAGATGTGTTTGGATCTGAGGAGAGTATGATTTTGTAAATATCTAAATGATAAAAAAACTAAAAAAGGTAACACCAGGACTCCGTCCCACTTGCCTTAAGGTTCATCAACACATCTCAAGATCACTGACATTTGATTTTCAAATCTATCATTTGCAAATGGATGTTATTCTATCACATCAGACTTTAAATTTAATTATGCTTAAAATATAGGAACTTCAGGTCTGTTCTAAGCTGTGGGTCATCCAAGATGATCATGTGTAATTCAGTGCAGAGAAAAAGCTATGCAAGCCGCTGCTGTGATTCAGGCCCAGGCCTACCCACTGGTTGATGAACCCATGCTGTTCTTATCCGTTCCCAGTGCCTTTCTTTTGCTTGCTACTCAGATGAGAAATCCTCTGTTTTCCACATACTTCTATCTGCAGAACAGTGTGCCTAAAAAAAAAAAAAAAATAGAGAACTTCAAAAGAATAACATCCTGGGCAAGTGAAAGTCACTAAATGCAGAAGGTACTCACTAGCCCAAACTTACAACCACTGGGTAGCTGCCATTAGGCAGACACCTGTTTCAAATAGTCATTATTCATGATATATGTTTTATGTCAGCATGGAATTTGTATATCTTAGATATATCAATAAGAACTTTTCAGTTGAGAGCAGTTTTACATTTACAGAAAAACTGAAGGAGAGATAAAGGTAGACACTCCCCAGTGCTATGAACTCTGAGCTTAGTGCTCTGTGTTTTATTAATTCCTTTAAATATCAGTTAGGAAAAATCATAATACTATCAGGCAATATTAATTCTTTTCATATGACATAAGACTATTTATAGTGGCTATTTCTTTTTCTGAGATTTGCTACATGGTATTCTTGGGCAATTCCTCTAAGTATATTGGATTTGTTGGCCTCTTCTTTTGGTTTTCCACAGTGCTGTCCCCTGCATGGTTTCTGAGAGTATTAATCACTTTTCTTCTCAGTTATTTTGCCTTGAAAGTCATTGATTTTATCTATCTCTAAAGGAAAATAAACTTAGGTTTTGTAAGTTTTATCAATTGATTCCCTGTTTTGAATTCCAGTGGTTTTCACTCTATTTTTATATTTTCCTTTTGATTAAATTCTTGTCCTTTATGGTAGTTCCCACAAATTAAAGTGCAGAGAGCTGACTTGGTTTAGATCTATCCTTTTTTGATTTTAAAAAATTAATTAAAATAGGATTATAAACTTTCCCTCCTCCCCTTTCTTCCACCAGCCCTCCATTGCTGCCCCTCCTTTTCATATCCATGACTTTTTCTTTAAATATTATTGCTACAACTACACATACATGTGAAATACACACATATATATACACACACACATAAATATGTAAATGTCTTTTCCAGTCTCTTCCTATAGCCTATACATTTCCTTCTTTGTACTGTTCTCATTTCCTCCCATGTATCTTCATAAATAGTTTTCAACTTCTCTAGTCTTTACTAAGGGAGTTCCCCCAATTTTCAGGTCACTATATTCACATTCCTTCCTCATGCTCCAAGTCCCCAAAGATATGATGTTCATATTTTGTTCACTCTGCATCTAATTTTGTTTCTTCAAGTTGCTTCCTGCTGGAATAATTTCTTCCTAATTCCCAAGTCTTTCTTGTGTAATCATGTGTCAAAGGATAAAACAGTGGTAGAGATGCATCATGGGTATCGTAAAAGTGCCTCTGGGAAGAACTTCACAAATTACCTCCAAGTTTGAAATTACTGAAATGTGTGTGTGTGTGTGTGTGTATGCGTGTGTATGTGTGTGAGAGATATTCCAAGGGAAATTTATAAGTTAGTACATTCCCCCTGTATATGAAGACTACTGACAAGAGATTTGCATTTCAAAATTGATCTGTGAATATTAAAGGTGGAGATGAAGGGAACTTAGTGGTTTGATAGTACTTAGCACGGACATCATTTTTTGGCAGATAATGTTTCACTTTTTGTGTCTAGGTTGTACAAGTTATGATTGCCCTCATAAACCTCAGCTTGGGTGTAATAATAATGAATTCAGAACATTCCCCGCTAATCCTTTCAGTGCACGTGTGGGCCCCAGTTTGGGGGTCAATCATGGTGAGTGACATATCATCTTATGTAACTGGAGATAATAACACTGTGTTGTAACTCTACTAACATTGGGTGGAATCCTCTCTCTACTCTTTCAAGTAGTCTATAAGTTTGAGAAGAGTGTATCTAAACCTTATTCAGTTTTTTTTCCTTGTTCATGTTGCACTCTCAACATACCATTCACATAAACTAGGTGGACTGTTTATTTAATATGTCATTTAGAATACTGTGACAGCATGCAGTCATGTACACCCACAAGAGTTACTTAAGCATGGGCATAACTAATTTCCTCAGGAGTCCAGAGGCTAGTCATTCCTAGGGTTGGTTATTCAGTGATACAAGAATGTCATCACGTCTTGATCACAGAGCAGTTTGACATGTTGATGTATCTATTTCATTGCTCATAAATAGTTTACAAGTATACTCTTAAGCTCAAGGACAACCAGCTTGCATCTTTATTTGGGGAAATTGAGATCCATGTCTCTAGCTGGGAAGGGATCACTGAACTCTGAAGCTCCTGAAAGAAGGAGTGAAATGAGGGGGCGGATGTTAGCAAGTGAGAGGAGACAGAACTGAGCAGATGATTCACAGAGTCTGCCTAATCAACTCTCAGTAAATTTTTAAAAGTTAAACAAGGTTCCTCTAAGTAAAACTGAAGAGATTTTTTTGTAGTTCAGAGTGTCAGTTAAGTATAAAATATCAAATATTTTCTTACTTATATGGTATGAGCTGACAAGTGAAAAATAAAGTTCATAAACTTGGTTATTTTTCAACTGAGAATCCCATTCAAGTGTTGTAAGGTTTCCATTTATTGATAACCTTGAGAATGAGAAAATTTAGTTATTTTGTAAACCTGATATTTTAATTTTCCCTTCCTATTTGCAACAGGTGTTCAATATGTGAGGAATGCAAAAAATTTGAGGAATGCCACAGGCTCCCATACTTTTCAAAGTTTCATGGCACTTTACCTATCAATAATAATACCAATGATTATATGATAATAATATATAATAATATTAATATGATAGTAATACTACCCATAACACCAGTAATAGCTTTCATTGCATTATAATCTGGGCATATTACTAAATGTTTTTGTATGTAATGTTCTACATCAACCAATCACTACAATTTCTGAGAGATTTGCTTTCATTATTAGTTGTATAAATGAAAAAGAAAATGAGACTAGGAAAGGTGAATATACTCAAAATCTATTCAGTCCAAGAATGAGGACTCAGAATCTCATATATGTCCTCACTATGGTTTTCTGTGTCCATCTTTATTTCCTATTCATTATCATCTTGGCAACCAACTCTCATAGTTCATGATGGAGGATTGAACTCAAGGGCTCAGGCCTGCAGGGGAAGCAATTGACTGACAGCCATCTCCCCAAACTTACATCTACATCTTGATTTTAGTTTCAATGGTGTGATCCTACTGATTCTCCCATTAATTTTTAAATCTTCTAAACCAAAATTTGTAAAGCAAATGCAGACATCTGTATATTTAGCTAAATAGTTTAAAGAGGTCAATTCAATCAAGTTGACAGCAGACATTTAGAATAAGTTGAAAATAATTGCGACAATGCTAGATTCAAATGAGCTACAGTATTCCAGTGATCGTCTAATATAGAATTCAATTTTTGCCGTTATTTTATTTACAGCTTCCAATATATATTTCCAGCAAGAATAATTTCTGGTCTGTTTTTTGGGGGGGCTAACTTCTTCAGTTTGGGGGTCATAAGGGAAAAATCTTGTTATACAGACTGGGGAGTTCTAGTCTTCATTGCTTTTAAACAATTTTGGTAGGGTGATAATTGCATAGTTAAAAAAGAAAACTTGATTATTCCAATGTCTCCCTTTTACTCCCCTGTTGCTGTGGATAAGGGGAGGGTGTGTGACAACTGATACTGCTTTGAAGACAATTGGTCACTTTAACAGACCTAGTTGAGTTAGAAGTGAGTGTCAGCATGCTATGATTTATAACTGTATAAAGATTTTTAACCTGAATTTTTCCTCTGATGACCAGTTCATGCTCTCAGGGTCCTTGTCCATTGCAGCAGCAGTGAGAACTACAGAGAGCCTGGTATGTATTTATTTTGTTTTGCCATAAAATGTGAATGATTTTATCAAGTATGCATTCTGTTAAAATGTGAAGGGGGTTGATTCTATTTTTCTAAGGCCAAGGCTATGAGTTTTAGAAGGATCTTGCTTTCAAATGTGTAGCTGAGCTACAGGTTCATAATAGGTCTCATCACGTCTGAGTGGATATTGTGTCAAGGCAGATGCTGGGAGAATCTTGGTCCTGGTGCAATGAATTCTGGAGAAGGAATGCCAGGTAGGGTTAGACAGATGAACCTTGAAACTTCAGATCCAGCCCGTGACGATGAAACCAAATATTTGCAGTGGCAATAACATCATTGACTGACAGGTTAAAATGGCTTCTACAAATGTATCCAAAATGATAGATTTTAAAAAAAATTGCAGAGGCCATAGAGATAGCTCAGCAAATAAGAGCACTTCTTGTTCTTACAAAGGACCTGGTTTTGATTCCAAGCACCCACATGATGGTTCACAGACTTCCAATCCCAGGGGAATCTGAAGCCTTCTTCTGATTTATGTGGGCACCAGGCATGTACATACATGCAGACAAAATTTGTACATATAAAACAATAATGATTTTAAAAAGACATTTACAGCAGGATTTCTGTCATAAAACTGATAAAAGGCAACAGCCAAGAGTCCAGCAATTATTTCGCTAACTAAAAGCTGCATTTGAGTTTTCCTTCCTGCAATAGGTAAACATCAACTTCTGTAGCATGATCAAGGTGACCTTGCTACACTTGGGTTCCTATCTACGTCCTTAGCATCTTTAACCAGCTTTGACCAGTAAAATGCACCTCATGTTAGAGACGCAGCAAACTTTCAGTTTCCTGAGTAGTTCTACTTCTTAGAAAAACTCATTGTGCTGAACCATGAGAAGAGAATTGTGGAGCCTAATCTACAGCATAGGAGGAACTATGCAAGAGGGAGATGGGTATGAGTGACTATCACCATTCACACAAGAATAGTCAGGCGTTTGTAGCAGAGTGTGGTAGGAAATGACAGACAGGGCTTTCCAGAAAACATGTCAAAGACCGAGATTTTCACTGTGAAATTTGAAGAGCATCTTTTGCCCTTGAGAATCATCTGGAGAATTTAGTCTTAGGAAAAACAATATAAGGCTTTGACTTTGTCAAGGGATTGGAAGTAAAGACATCATAAAGAAAGACACAGATTCTACTTTTGGCAAAGAGGATGAAATGCATTAATAAAGTCATGGTGTATTTCAAATATCAATGGAGCTGTACCAAGGATGTGACTGAATTAACTGGTTCCCATTCCTTTCTAGGTCATCAGCAGTCTAACTTTCAACACTGCTAGCTCTGTGGTGGCTGCAGCAACAAGTATAATCGGTTTCATTAGTGTGCTTTCGGGTGCATTTCATATTCCTTATACAATCAGAGTTGTTGTGGTGAGTATTTCATCTGCGGATGGGATGCCACAGTGGAGGCAAGGGTTCACTGACTCTTGCAAAAGCAACCATCAACCCTCTGATTGTAAACCACATTGCGGAGGTAGGAATGATTGGGAAGCAGAACAGTTATTTATTTAGGGATCAGGTGACATCAGATTATTTCCCTTCTGTCTATAACTAAGGAAAAAGAAAACCAGTAATGTGGCTAGTTCACAGACATAGGGGCCCATATGTCATGTCAGATGTTGAGTTGGCACTCCAGAGAAATCCAAAATGAAACCAAGTTCCTAATAGTGGGGGGTTCCAAACCCCTTGGGAGGGAAGATATATTGTATAGCTTATGATTTTACAAAACAAATTTAGAAGAGTGAGCTCCTTGTAAGAAAGAACAGATAGAGTACTTGTTACCTGGAATCATCAGAATAAGCCACATGGAATTGCCAATGATCAGCCAAAGTGACTTAGAAAAATAACAATCCCTACATCTTAAAGTAGTATATTATAAACACGTGTACACCTGCTACTTATGCTGAAAATCTTTCTTTAGTTTTGTTTATATTGCTGTCTTCAGTTTGTGTGTTTGTTTGATATTTCTGGAGATGGGAGTCTTGCTATATGGCCTGGGCTGTCCTTGGATTAAAAATCACCATCTCATCTCAGTGTTGGGATTTTAGTTGTGAGCTACCAGGCCCAGCCTGTGCCTGTTTATATAAATTAAATTATGTTATGTGACACTGTTTATGAATCACATAAGAGTGATTAAATATCTGTAAGGGAGACTATGAGGCATACAGATCTAACTTCTGTACTCTCTGACCCTCAAAGAAACATTTAATCTACCTATCTAGATGGTCACAATTCTGAGGACAAGGCTACCATCTCTCCTAGTTGCTGTTTTATCAGGGACTATGGGGGTCTGGGCCCTCGATAGCCCCCTCCTAGGGTCCGGGTAGAATCTACAACCATCTGCTAATTAATCTTTGATGAAAAGAAATGAATCTATGTACACAAAACTCCTTGGTCCATACACTTTACTATTTTGTGTCGGTTCTCTCTCTACAAGCTTCTACTCTGCTCTCATTTTTAGCTCCTTTCTTGCCCAATTTCTCCTTACACTTATCAGTTGTCCCCTCCAGGTTCTATCTGAATTCCTTCTTTTAGTTCTGCCCCTTCTAGGTTCTCATCCATCTAGTTCTTTCACATATCAGCTCCCCTCCCATCTCCTTCTCTCTCATCTCCTTCTCTCTCATCTTGTTCTTCCCCATCTGGCTCTTCCTCATCTTCCATCTCATTCCTCTAGTACTCTCTTCTAGCCCTTCGATCTAGTTCTTCCCTATCTCAGTTTGTTCCTCTCAAGTTCTTACCTATCTAGTTCTTCCATTCTTTTTTCTCTTCTCCATCCTCCATGCCCTGAGAGTCCTGGTATATATACACTTACAAGCAGCAATCCCTTGGCAGTGCAAAGCCAGGCTTCCAGGGTCAAACAGAGGGTTGATGAGAATCACATAGAGGGGCAATAACCGTTAATTATCATTTGCAACCACAAAGGGAAGTGACCAATGGGGAAATGAATTAACTAAAGGCTAAATTCAGGTAATATGTAAGAAGACGGATCTTATGTGCTCAACTACAGTCTTAAACGTGATTGGTAGAAAATGTTAAGAATCTGTAAGTTGTTAGGTCAATGGGAGAAAATAAAACTGCCTTCTTTTTTCCTGTGGCTCCTATCTGTCCAAGCTATCTGCCGTTTTTCTGCAGGGTGGGGGAAAGTGTGCTCAGTCGCTAGGCAGCCTGTGTACAGCTAAATGCCTCTGGTGATAGTTAAAGGGAGATCTGGAAGTAGAGGTAAGGTTTGGGAAAGGAGAAAGTAAAGCTTAATTGGCACATCCACCAGGCTTTCTCAAACAGGTAGCCTGGATGCTTAAGTCTGTTCTTAGAGAGTACAGAGGTATTTCTGACAAAGTACTTTCCTCCATCTGGGGATGGACCTGGCCGGATGCTGCCAATGATGATAATTACAGGGAGGCTTGAACTGGGGTTCTGGCTGAGCATAGCTGTCACCGCATTAGGTTATTTAAATATTCCTAGAAGTGGTTAGGTAAGGAGTTAGAGGTCTATAAAGTTAGTAAGGCTGTAAGAAAGGAGGGTCTGAGCTAAATTGAGTAAAACTATTTACTCAACGTCCACCTGACCTAGGCGGTGTCTCCTTGTGG
Organism: Peromyscus nudipes; assembly: GCA_902168325.1. Taxonomy (NCBI): domain Eukaryota; kingdom Metazoa; phylum Chordata; class Mammalia; order Rodentia; family Cricetidae; genus Peromyscus; species Peromyscus nudipes. Next base: position 29,965 of record CABHPH010148588.1, on the reverse strand, counting down.
GATTTACCTTAAGTCAGGAGACTTGTATGTGGACTGTTATTACTGTTAGTCCTTGAAAGTGGCTAAGGGAGATATCTGATTCCAGAGAAAGCCTTTCCTGAGGCTGTTCTCCAAATACCTTGAATGTGTATGTCCAGAGAGTGATCAGTGTACACTGTTAGCCCTTCTTAGGGAAAAGTCAATTGGGAAAACTGTGAAGGCACACATGATTTTCATAACAGAAGACAGCTGATATTATAACAAGCCAAATGACACCAAAAGCTCCTTGGAATTTGGCTTCCTCTAGAGGAATTCTCTGATCCCTCCAGGTAGTGATTTTGCCATAACCAGCTGAGTTCTTATGATATATTCCTGCAGCCCGCAGCACTGTTCTCCCCTTGTGCCTGCCACAATGTCTGAAACACAGAGACGACTGGATCTGTTGAGGTGGGAGCAAGGATAAAAACAACAAATGCAAAAATTCTCAGGGCCCACTGAATTAGTATTTTCATTGACTAATTCACAGAAGAGGGAGCATTTCTGATCATTGAGAGAAAAACACAGAATACTCAAACCCAGCAGTTCCAGGCACCAGTTCAAGGCAAGAGAATTCAGAACAAATGCGCTACCTTTGTTCCTCCATTTTGATCCTGTGGTTTGGTGAAGAATCAGACAAAGTCAAGTGCATTGAATACTAAGGGACGTGCTGTTCAACACTCCAATCAGTTACCATAGTTGTGATAATTACTACCAATGGAGTGCATAATCCAGATATATTACAGGATGACAGAAGTTCAAAATGAGTCTCAATTGCATAAAATCAAAATGTTGACAGGGATCTTGTCCTGCCTGGGAGATTTAGGGAAAGGTAATTTTCTTGGCTTTTGTGTTTCTGCATTCTGTCTCCATCCCTTGGCTCATCATTCTGTCCTCTGTTTTTAAGGCAAGTACTGCAGCCTCCTCAGGCTCTAGGACTTTGATTCTTCAGCATCTTGCTTCTACTTGTGAAGATGTTGTAATAACTTGGACACCTTGCACAGGCCAGGATAGTCTGCCTATGTTATCTAATAAACAACCTTTGTTCTCACTGCAAACTAGTGTCTCCCCATTCCAGGGCTTGGTTAGAAAGCCAACCTGAAAGACCATTCTCTTCAAATGTGGAATAATATTATGATTTTTCTCCATGTGAAATTTCTAGCACCAGAATATAGTAGGCTCTGGGGGATCAATAATTTTTAATAATAAAAAAGTGATAAAATAAATGACATTCAGGAGGCCAAGAAATTGTCTAAGGGTTGGACCATATCTAAGGCTGGATTTCCAAATCCCTGGCTAGGGTCTTTCCTCTTTTGGCATGATAGTGTGGGGGGGCATATTTCAAACTTATAATCTCCACTCACTCTTCACATTCTTTTGTATGAATCTGTTTTTAGGGTATGGATGCTTTGATGTTCATTTTAAATGTGCTAGGATTCTGCATTACTGTGTCCATTGCTGCCTTTGGGTGTAAAGCATCCTGTTGTACCTCCAGTGAGGTAAGTATCAGTCCGTGTTAAATGATGTTTAGTAGATCTCTATTGCTCTGTAATCAGTCACACAAATCTAGCAGCTAACAAGGACACATCTTCATTGTCTCTTACCTTCCTCAAGTCAACAATCAACTGGGTCCTCTTCACAGACTTAAAAGGCTTACCAGAGAAACTGAGGTTCCCTTTGGGGTTTTTAGTTTCATTAATAAAAGAGTTTAGAACCAGACTCAGAAGGAAGCTCAGGGACATTTTTTTTTGACAGTTTGGGGGAGGGAAAACAACAGGACAGACCAGCTGAAAATATCTGCAGCCTTCAGGCAGAGGGGAGATGAAGAGAAAGATCGAGAAAACCCAGAGAGTCTGGGAAAACATGTTTAGGATTGCCAAGCCACAGACCTGAGTTCAGAGGTTACCCAATTCCAAATCAATGTGTTTCAGAGCAAAGGCCAGTACCAGGGACTCGTGCTTAGAAATAGAAATAGAGACCATTTATTAAGAAAAAGAAAAGTATTCCTAAGAATGGAACTGGGTTTATGAGGCGTAGAAAGAATCCAAAAGGCTTCCAGCCACAGAATGTAGCACCATTTACAGGACCTTGAGAGATCCTGCCTCTTCTGTTTGTGTCTCACAGATTCACCACCAACCATCCCCACCTAGCAAGCTGTTTCTTAGATGAAACTCAGGTGGAAAAGGCTTTCCAGTCTTCTTCTGTGTACTGGTTTCTTTCACGTGCTAATCTTTATTGTTTGAGAATGCCGTAACTGCAGATAATGTACTTTGATCAAATCCAACCCTGTTTCCTCAGCTCTAATCCCTCCTTTCCAGACCCTGTTGTCCTGCATGTCTAATGTGCTCAGGGAGTTGACTGGGATGTTGTTTATGAGAAACTTTCAGTTAGTGCACACCTGGCCATTGTCTCTCCCCAAGAACTGATGCAGATGTTCTTGAGCCATGAGGAGGAAGAGGGTCACAAGAGATAAGAAAGTGACAGACTTATGAGGAGAAAAAAGACCTGGAAGTAGACTGTGAGGATTATATGCCAGGAGTGTCCTCAAAGCTGCAAAGCTTCAAGTAGAGAAAGGAGCCAGTGAAACCCAGCAATTGCTCCTTAGAGCTGAGTGATACTCTTCCTGCTGACCTCCTGTGTTAACCCACAATAGCAGTGGCCTAGGGGCATGTGATGCTTAAGCATGTACGTCTTCTTCATTCTACCACTGCCGCACATCACTTGAGTTTGTGCAGGACAGGATCTTCGCAAGTCTCATGACGCTTCTGCCATTCTGGGCCACTGTCGGGCACACAGAACTTCGTTCGTGTCTGTCAGGTCAGGGTATGGATGTGCTGCTGTCAGCAGGAGTAAACTAGTTTAAAAGAACACCATTGTCATTTTCCACAACACCTTGATTCCCTTAAGCCATTTACATGGAAGATTCATGCTCCAAGATGTGGCTGCAAACACCAGCTTCTCTGGTCAAACTCTGCTGCAGAATGAGCATCCTGTGTGTGTAACACCTGACCTATTCCTGAGACACCAACCAGGGTGATGTAGGATTCAACTCAGTAGCAACAGTGTAGACACTGGTAAAGGTGACATTGTGGGGTAAGGAGAAGGAAGCTCTGAGTATACTGGGTGACTCAGTGACATTGTGATTCATTTCACAGGTTGTGGTAGTTCTGCCAGCAAATCCTGCTGTGTCAGCAGCGGCACCTCCCATGCCACTTCAACCATTGGTACCACTAGTATACCAGCAACAAGATGTTCCAGAAAATTTATACAAGAATCCCACTGGAGGAAGAGTCCAATTCTGATTGGGGTGTGTGTGTGTGTGTGCCTGCATGCATGTATGTGATTTCAGAATCACGTTTTCATTGTTTGTTTCCCTAGGAAATTAATGCTTCATTGCACTGGCTTTTGTTGGGAGTATCAGACCTGTTATAAATAAATAAACCCAAGCATTTGCTAGGCCAACAACGCCTGAGTATCTTCTGTTCATTGTATGTACAAGGGTATTGAATTGGCAAAGAAGTTCTAAATGCAAACTGAAAACAAATGTGTTAGCAAAAATGAGGTCTCCAAGAAGTGAAGACTACAGTTCACATTTTATTTGGGGCCTTTGCTAAATAAGTAGATTTAGCTACTCATGATCATATAAAGACACATAAAGTATGTAAGATAATAGGCAAATTAAACCATTAACTATAGCAACCAATTTTAATCTCTATGTGCATGTGCATGACATAATACCATAGTGTATACTTTAATTAATATGGCGAAAAATTACAGTGAAGACAAGTGGTTGAAATCAGGATACCTGATTCCTAAATACACACACACACACACACACACACACACACACACACAC
>CABHPH010148588.1:3034-26084 GCA_902168325.1 Peromyscus nudipes | reverse complement strand
ATTAAGTGTTCTTAAGTACATTTAAAATTGTGAGAGCATGGAGGTGAAAAACAGACTGGAGAGGGAATCTTGAGTAGACAGATTTAACTAGTTTATTAGCAAATTCTCCTGCAAACAAAAGTGGGTGTTGTTGCCCCCAAAAGGCCACACTTCTACTTTGTCAAAGCTCTGAAGAGTAGCTGTAACTCACTAATTCACTGGGTCCTGGGACAGTGAGGAGGGCACAGGGCATGATGGGTAAAGGACAGTGGCCATAGGCATCCTGAGAAAAGAGAACAAACACCAGGTCAGAAAGCCCCTTTCTAGGGATTTCTTAGAGAACCCAGTCTCCCAGTCTTCTCTAGAATTGAAGCAGGACTTCATCAGAAGAGTTCGTGCAGGTACTGCAAGATCCACAACCCTCTGATGTGACAGAGACAGCTCATGCTGGATCCTTGGGTTCTCTCTGGAAGTTTCCAGAGTGTGGCTGTAAACTTGTTGCATCTGGCTCTGGTTCTCTATACAATTAATTATTGTCAAAGCCAGCTTCTGAACTGTGCCTGAAAGCCACAAGGACATCTGTCTTCGTGACAGCATCCTGAGTGTGGGATTGTTGAAGTCATTCATGGTGTGTTGAAACTTTCCCACTTGCTCCTCTCCTGATATGTTACTTTCCTAGTAGTGTCCAGTTATTCCCTGGGCACCTCCACAGTCAGAGAAGTCCAGTGGTCTAGAAGTAAGTTAGAAGATGAAAATTAGAAGAGCTCAAAAGTGGGTAGCAATCAATGAGTATAGCAAGGCTGCTTGTAGCTTTTTCAGAGGCTGAGGAATTAGTAAATATATATACATATATATATATGTGTGTAGAAAGTACAAAAAGTATTGTAATGTGTTCAATTATTACAATTGATTATTAAATATTCCTTCAAAACCTAAGGTCATGATTACTATTATCATTATACTTTATTGTATATTGTGAAATGTTTCATCAATATTACTATGACTGGAAATATCATTAGTAATCAATACAGTTCATTAAATACTACTTAGAAGCAAGACAGGCCTTTCAACGATACTTTCTCTCATCTCATGGGTTTTCCCAGCTTGTTCTTGTTGTCTCTTTAACACTTAGACAACTAAGGTTCAAGAACATGGACTTGGGCATTACCTAGAGACGGTAGAGTTGGAGCTCACCACCCCACACGCTCCAAGCACTTAGATTGATGATTTTTCTGAAGTTCCTGGGGATTTCAGAAATAGGAAGTGCAGCTGCATTAGCATGGCCACAGTCTGTAAGCATCACATCCTGTACAGTAGTTAACACTGAAAGAGGAAGGACTGGGGAGAGTCAGAACTTCACGAGTAAGAACCAAGGATCAGACTAAGAGAACCCAGCGTTAAAATCTCTTGGGAATCCTGAGAGCCCTGCGAGGGCAGACAGGGAGGCACACAGGCTCAGGTAGGCAACCCTGAAGAGGCTTTCTCTTGTGCAGCACTCTCTTTCTGGGACTTCATTAGGGGAAATTGTTGATGCTTATGAACTAAATGGGCGAAGGGATGGGGCATCTGACTTACTTCTGTCCCTGCTGTTTCAAGCCCCATGATATTGCTGTTTACTGACCTAAGACCATGTAATTAATGGGAACAGAACTCCTGTACCTGCAAAGGCTCTGAGGCCATTCACTAACTTGGCACCTTACCGGCTGAGAATGGCACAGAGAAAAGAGAGCCAAGCTGATGTTTTTCTGTCGGCTTAGTGGCCTCACATGAATCTACGGATATTTCAATTATCATCTGCCACCCCCACAGCCCCTCAGTCATCACCCTGTTGGCCACTCAGGTCATGGCCTGGCAGGGATTCTGGTCCGATGGCCCCGGCTCTGCTGCAGCTGCCGTATGTAGGTTTGATTTAAGTCTCTATTATTGTATTTACTAATAAGAAGCAGAAATCAAAGGCTGGCCTGAAAACCTGCTAGCTCAGAGAGGCTGAGTAGCAACTAGCTGACCTTGCTTTTTGGCCAGAAACACCACAAGAGACACGTCTTTTCCCTCGTCCCAGAACAAAGAGGAAGCTCAAAATCCATTCGCTACTCTTTCCTCCCTGTACATCTTCTCTGTCCAAATTGCTGGCTTCTCTATGGCCAATTCCAGTCAGCTAGTCACTGGCTCTGCCCCCTGATTCAAGGTAAAACTTTATTGGGCAGTCTTGGATAGTCAGAGTGCTATCAAAATACACCACAACACCAAACTGAGCTTAGAAACCAATTCCACAGGCAACTTGGTCCTTCCAGTTAACAAGGACATGGTTCTAACCTTGAACCTCAGGTTATTATGACTTCAGGACCCCACACCACTGCATCCAGCTGCTTCTTCACACTAAAGAGAATCAGACACAGGCTGCTGTTGACAGATGAGAAAATAGGGAGAGGAACCAGAGTCAGAGACAGCTGGGATCCAGCACCCAACTGTATGTAGGCAACTGATTAATAATAAGAACTTTAAATATTTGTTTAACATTGATTTTATGTCACCATACGAACATGAATTACTTCCACATGTACATCAAAACTTTGACTCTGGATTTTCTTACTGATTATGATTTTATTCATATACAATAAGCATTTTTTCGAGGACTGAAAACATTGCAAGATCACTCCTACTAAAATATGATAAAATATGAAGTGCTAATTCTAAAAATGGTACTTTCAGACTCACAAAATACACAAATGGGATTAAGTATTTTGAGTATTATTTTGCATGAATTGGAAAACATTGAAGGTTGAATTTTAATATCTCATGATGAGCTGAGTAACCTGAGGGTAAAAGTCATTGAATAAAGAAAATGCACTTGAACTAGGTAGAATTGAGGAAAGAGCTGGAGCTACATTTTGCAAATTTTGTGTGAACATTTAGGTATGGACATAGGAACCTCTGGGGATTCATGCTGTTCCATCCTATGATGTGTTCATTATCTAAAAAAAAAAAAAAAAAAAAAAAAAAAAAAATCAGTGGGCCCTGTCTAACACTATGGGGGAAGATCTCAGGAATCTAAGGTATGGTGGTTTTTCACTTCTCTGTACCACCAGCTTCTTCTGACAGAGAACAGGTCCAAGAATCCAGGGAGGTTCACTGTCTGGGAGGTGGCAGCAGAACCTGGGAGCGTGGTTTGTTTTTTGTTTGTTTGTTTGTTGTTTTATTTTGTTGTTTGGTTGGATTTTTTTGTATTCAGAGTAAAGTATTTAATTTTTTATTGAAAATTCATACAATATATTCTGGTCCTCCCTTCCCATTAAACTTCATACCCTCTCTCCCCCTTTCTCTCTCTCCCTCTCTCTCTCTCAAACAAAAAGGCAAATAAAAGTAAACAACCAAACATAAAACAAAACCAATCAACCAACCAAACAAGCAAAGCAAAACAATAACAAACTCCTACAATGATCACAGTTCTTTTAAAGAGCTCAGTGTATTTTCTCTTCCAGCTGTGGAAGCTCCATCATGATACCACAAGTTGTGACCAATGAGACTGTCACAGTGATTTCACCAAATGGAGTCAACTTTCCCCAAGCAAACAAGCCCCAGCCTACCCAGCAGAGGCAAGACAGCCTGAAGAAACATTTAAAGGCAGAGGTCAAAGTGATTGCGGTAAATCCAACACAGAATGCTCTGGGGTGGGTGGAGGGCAGAGAGAGGAGACACTGTGTCTTAAGACTAGAAATAGATTTGGGGTATGGAAAGCATTTGCTTTTGACAAAGTGATCACAGAGTGGTCTGTAGTGCAGTGAAAAGCCTTTGGCAAGCTGCTTATATCTCTAAGACTTTCCAAAAATTGACAAGTATTTCCCCTTATTGTAAAAATGTGTCTCTGAGATTTTGTTATTTAAATCATTTTTTGTTTTCATTTTTGGAGAGTACTTGCTAGTATGTTATTTATAAAAATAACTTGTAGATACATTATTGGTGCTCACTGAGTGCAAAATACCCTTCTCTTTAGAGAGAAGAGATGGCACAAAAACACTATTCATTTGCCTCTCTGTGCTCATCCTAGACTCACTAAAGGAACATTTTTTGGGTAAAGGGAAGATATGAGAAAGAACATATATTTTGTGCTGTTTTTCAGTGTTGTCTGTCCTAACACTATCTTCATGGGCCTCTGTGTCACCCAGTTTCAGAATTTAATGGAACTGATGGCCTTGCCTTGGGCATACCATCATCTGGATTCCTTTGAAGTACATGTAACAAAACTTTAAAAATTGCTTAACCAAAGTTATAAGGACTGTGAGTCTGTGAGGGAAAGGAGGATGTCAGGAAGACAAACTTGCCCTTTTAGTACAGAGGCTAGGGACCCCCAGAATGGACACCTGGACTGAAGCCTCTGTGGAGCTGTGCAGATAGTCTGGCTGTATGATGTGTGATGAGGAAGGGTTTCCACCAGAATGTGCTCAGGGTGGAAGGGCTTTCAGGTCACTGTTCTTCCCACTAGAGGGAACAGAAGACTAACTAACTGGGTACTCAAAGCTCAGCCCCAGCCAGGAGATGCTAGGAAGGCTCTTGAGCATGCCAGGGGGTCGTGGACAAAAATACCTGAAGGTAGCCTGAGGCTGTGGCAGAACCACATCTCCTCCAGAATGAACTTTCTTCTCTTTCAACTCAGAGCTTTTACAGTGCTAACAAGTGACATTGTAGAAGGTGACAATACATGAGCACCATGGGAAGAGTGGAGAGGTCCCTCTTGTCACTGCTGTTTATAATCCCCCATCTCTCTTCTTTCAACAGGCAATCCAGATCATGTGTGGTGTGATGGTGTTGAGTCTCGGCATCATTTTGGCATCTGTTCCCACAGTCCCACACTTTACCCCAGTGTTTTCTGTCCTGTTAAAATCTGGCTATCCATTTGTAGGAGCCTTGTTTGTAAGTAGAGTTTTGTGGGGAGCCAGCTGGGGAGAACAGAGGAAGGAGAGGTTACCTATCTCAATTTCTGTCTACTTTGAGAAAGAAGTCGATGGTAGATTTTGTTCTTCTGTATGTCACCCACAGAAAGTCCTGGTGTATTGGGGCAGAAGTTACATCATTCTGAAGATTTTATTCATCTACTTCAAACAAGCATTTCTGTTATTCTCACCTTTTCATCTCACCCTATTGAGCTTTGACTAGTATATCGGCTGAGTAGGTTTAGGGAAAGTCCAGAGAGTGGAATCCACGTGGTCTAGAGCTTCTGTGTAATGCAGTGACACCCAGTGGACTACCCTGCAGGAAGGATCATTTTTAGGATCTGGCTCTGTTGGAGGCACTTGAGGTGATAGACTAGAAATTCTTCAGAGACTGCTCCATGTCTGGGGTCAGGAGAATATGAAGATCCTTGTCTCAGAGGACAGTTCTCCTCTAGATTGATTTGGATGAGTCTCAGGCACAAGTGAGGTTTCCTGTCCCTGTGGCTTCCCATCTTCTCACTGCAGCTCAGAAATGTTTTTTTCTCCTTTCCTACATTTCTTTCTTTGATGCATCCACAGCTCCACTTTTCCTTCTGTTTGCCGATGATTTTTGCTTTAGTCATCTCAGGCCAATACAATGTCTGATTCCACCAGTTTTTCATGAATGTCCTGTGTCCCAGGTTCCATTCAAAGACACTGCATTCCACTAGTTCCAGAGTCTCCACTAGACTTCCTCATTTGGATCTTCTCAGGCTTTCCCTGTCCTTGGTGACTTTGGCAGTTTCTGAGTTGTACTCAGGATTTTTGTGAAATATTTTTAAGTTTGAATTTGTCTGATATCATCTTAATCTTTAAGTGAGCACAGAATGGTGACTGTTCAGGAGACAGCAGTGATATGTCATACTGTGTGGATCCCTGAAAGGTGCATACTATTTACATCATTTCACTGTTGACTGAACCCTGATCATGGGGCTGATGTGGTGATTTCTAGGTCAGGGCTGTTACTTTATTTTTCCCTCCTCTCCATATTGTGCTCTTTATGTATCACTAGCATCCTTTGCATTAAAAGAGGCACTTGGTACCTGTTAGTTTTATTTATTTTTTAATAAATAAAAGAGTTATATTTAAAGACTCTGCATGTGAGGCTGTAGGTGTAGCTCAGCAGTTGAACACATGAGTAGAACACACAGACCCTTGCATCATTGAGATAAAGACTCAGCATTCATTTATGTGGATAAGCTACTTAACTTTGGAGAACAGAAAGCACAAAGTTTCTACATTTTTTATAAAAACGTTTCTAAAGATATTTTTGCTACTTGGTCTCCTTTAATTTATTGAATGAGAGAAACTACTTTTTTATTTTCTGAATCGTGTTAAGGGTTTCTCACCATCCAACCTTATGCTTGCTTTTGTTCTCATTTCCCATAGTCTCTAGGACCAGCCACTGAAAGTTCTGTTTCTTTTCTTCTGTGCTTGTTAACATCTTCCCTCATTCAAAACAAAACAACAACAAAACTAGTTCAAGTTGATCTCAAACTATCACAAAAATCTGAAGAAATATGTACTCTCCAAACTCTTTTTAGGACACCAGCCTTGTCTTGACACTAGGATAATGATGGAATGCCAGCCAAAAGCATGATGGGAAATGGATAGTGGGCCAACATTCTTAAAGATGGTAGCTGCAAAACTCCTCACTAAAATACTAGCACATTGAAAACTGCATGTTAAAAAGATACTTCAACATGTTCAAATGAGAGTATTGATAGAAGTTTGCATGGTGTATACAGAGTGGCATAGCTCTTTTAATGAAAGAGGGGACAAAAATCCCATAGCTATTTTCCTTTCTCTCTCCCCATAGACCAATGCTCAGGATCTAAAACCATCTGATCCTGAAATTTTCCTTTCCAATTAACAAATTATGTTTTTATTACCTCTTAAAGTCTTTATCAATTTTAATGGGATAGATTTCTGCTCCAATCTACCTTTACTTGTGTTTTCTGAATAGTACATGGGCAAAGAGACTCCTCTGGGAACCCAAGTTTATCATTGGTCATTTGTTCCTTGAGGACTCCCCAGGGAAGTTTGTCATAAAACCCAGAGAGTAACCATGTAGTCACTTTGTACATAGAAATTGATGTGATAATGTTTTTCTCTTGTCTGAGCAGTTTATCATCTCTGGAATTCTGTCAGTTATCACGAAGACAAAGTCAACAAAGTCTTTGGTGAGTACAAGATCACAACCCGAACCAATGGTGATGAAACCCAGACCCTTCATGGCCAGGCTTTCCACGTTGAAGTTACAAACTAAGCTCTACAATAATTACTTGTTCTCTTCATGAGCTAATTCTGGGTTCTGCATATCCCTGTATAGAGCATATTCTTCCTGTCATGGTGACCAAAAGTATAATGTGCCTTATGCCCAAAACCAGTGCCAAGGAATCTCATGCAAAACTCCTGCTTTCTTATGATCCCATTGTGTAGGCAGCAGGCTCTGATAATTAATCTTGATCATCAACTTGACCTGATTGAGTAGCACCTAGGAGATTAATAAAGCATACCTCTGAGGCTGTTCCATTTCCAAAATGTGATACTGTCATTCCCTAGCATAAATACTCAGATGGAATAAACAGGAGAAGTTGAAATGTGCTTAGCATAGATGTCCTCTCACTCTGCTTCCATGACCACCATGGCAACCATGACCACCATACTGTGAGCTGTTCTGTTCTGCCACACCAACCCCACAATGATGGGCTGAGGCTATGAAACTGTGAGCAAAATATGCTTAAGTTGTTTATATGAGACATTTTGTCATAGCAATGAAAAGTCTAAACATAAAAGCTTTCAATTTTTACTCTTTAGTAATGAAGCTTGTTTTTAAAGAGTTGTATTTGTTGTGGGTATACTATAAAATCTCACTACTTAAAATCCATGAAAAATCCCAGACAAAACGTTCACGTGAGAATCATCTCTCATTTATATCTCCATAAAGGCTCCATAAAGGTAATGTTTTTGCTGGGATTGAGTATGAGTTTTTGAACTGAGGAGCAGAATATTTGAATTCAGAAAGTCTCAGTAGTATATGTTTTGGTTAGGAATTCAGCTTTAGTGACTTTTAACTTTTTCCAGGGGAAAACTGAAGTCATTGAGAAAAGAAACACGGACTCTAGGAAGAAGTTTTTGAGATATGTAAAGATTCACTTAGTCATCAGTCAACTCACATTCCTCAAGGAGTTGATTCAGGAAGTCATGGGAGAGAATGCCATGTAATGCAACATGTTAGGGATTTAGTTGTTAAGATCTGACTAATCCAGTCTCTCAAATACACTGCAACAATTGTTAGATGAGTCCAAGAGTTTGACTTTAGTCACTATTTGTGGAAAGGAGCAATAAAAAGCACCAAATCATGAGTGATTTACACAATCAGTCTAAAATATAAATATCCTGAAATTAAATCACACTCCACTGCAAGATATCTGGGTACACCCTGGAAATACTTACCTATAACCATAGCTTTCAGAGAGGTCCTAGCTCAATTTTCATTTTCTGTAAGTTGAGGAAGAAAGGAAGCCACTATTGAGAAAAGTTTATATATTTTGCTGGCACTATGAATGTTGTAGAGATGAGATCCAAAGTGAACATTGGGACTGAGTACTCAAGAACAGTGAAAGACCGTGGAACTCTGGCACTGTGGAATCAATTTACCAACATCAAGTTCGATCATGTTTCTTTCTGCCTCACACTGTCTCCATGAAAAAATCCTTAGTCACATGTCTAGATTTCTATCTACATCACCCCCACATGGCCCTGGTTATAGCCAATCATAAGCCTTTCCAGACTTCCAAAGCCTACCTGACACTGAGAACAGAGTCCCCACACTCACTCACCATTGGTCATATGAGCTTCTGAGGTAGAATTCAGGAATGAACTGCTTTACCTGCCTTTTCTGTGTGGTTGATGCATCCATGTGTGGGGTGTGATCAGAATATGCTATTCTGAGTATATTAGCTGGTATTAGGTGTGTCCAAGTTCAACTCTTGGGATAACTCAAATCCAAAAGAGGAATGCTTTGTTTGGGCTCATAATTTGGAGGTTCAATAGTGCATGCTTTGGGGGGATCCATTTGTTCTGAGTTTGGAGATAGGCAGTGAGTGTCTCATGCTAAGAGAGCAAAGGTGTGTGTCACATGGCAGCAAGGAAGAAAAGAGAGATTAAGATGAAGGTACCGTTTCTGACATACCCCCTTTGCAGGCTCTTCTCTGATGACCAAACTCTGATCAGGGGGTGAGGCCCGGCACTTCCTAGAGGTTGTGACATCTCACAGTAATATTTACTTGGGGACCAGGTCTTTAATACATGGGTCTCAGGACACAAGAAATCCAAACTACAGCACTGAGAATGTGGAGGGACAGGAAACACAGCTGGTGTCTGCACCTCCTCCTTTGTTCACACTGTCTTCAGAACATTCCAGTTTTTCTTTATGGAGTTCCTTTAAAAGTCATGGGTGAAGATTTTCCAGGGGAATATATTCTTTCTCTTCATTGAAATCCCGTTTGCCCACCCAACTGCCATTTACGCTTTGGGTTTGTGTGTTCCTAGACATTCTTTGGGCCAGATACATGTGGTAGAGGTTGGGTAAAGTGGTCTGAGCAAATGTTATCTAGGAAATGGAGCATAGGGAACATAAGGATGGAAAACCAGGGCCTCTCCTCTTTCTAGTGATCATAATTATGACGTAGGGAGAATAGGGAAATAAATTATTAATCTCCCAGCTGCTGATGAAGACAAATAAGGAGAAGTGGTGCAGCATCCTGGAAAAGAGGTGTAAGTGTAACCTGTTGCTCATTTCAGGTGGACGGCAGCCTCACTGTGAACATCCTGAGTGTTTTACTTGCTTTCATCGGCGTCGTTATCCTCTCTGTCAGCCTGGCTGGCTTGCATCCTGCCTCAGAGCAGTGTGAGCAGAACAAGTCACCTAAACCAACTCAACGTTATCACTACCATCGCTCCTTCGAAGTCGACAATGACTGCTCTACCCCCAAGGCTGTTTTGACCGTAAGTATTTCTAAAGACTGCATTGAAAGTTTTTAGTTTTTACAAAATAGTGATCTTTTTCCTAACTTTGAAAATCTTTCACTCTGTCTGGTTTGAGATCTTAGGGAAAAGTCAGGGCTGAATAAAGTAAAGGTAAAGAAGAGCATGGGATTAAAAGTCTAGAGTAAGGGTTTACATGGTAATATCGAGAAGTTGTGGGAAAATTGCCAAACAATGTAGGTGATGAAACATAAAGATTGTTATTAGAGCTTCTTAAGAATTGAAAAAAAATTCCATTCATTTGGCTATTTGTCCCTGTGCTTTATCCAACCTTGGTCTCAGCAATTCTCGCTCATATAAACCCTCCTCATTCTCGCTAATTGGACTCCTGGAGCTCCACCTGGGGCCTAGCCGTGGATCTCTGCTTCCAGATCTCTCAGTCATTGGATGGGGTTTCTAGCAGGACAATTAGGGTGTTTGGCCATCCCATCACCATGAACTATGAACCAATGGCTGAGGGGCCCCCAAATGGATCAGGCCCTCTGAATGGGTGAGACAGTTGATTGGCTTGATCTGTTTGGGAGGCATCCAGGCAGTGAGACTGGGCCCAGTGCTCATTGCATGAGTTGGCTGTTTGAAACCTGGGGCTTATGCAGGGTCACTTGGCTAGGCCTGGGAGGAGGGGAATGGCCCTGCCTGGACTCAGTCTACCAGGTTGATCTCAGTCCTCGGGGGAGGCTTAGCCCTGGAGGAGGTGGGAATGGGAGGTAGGCTGGAGGGAAGGGGAGGGGGCCATAGAGGGGAGAACAAGGGAATCTGTGGCTGATATATAGAACTGAATGGTATTGTAAAATAAAAATTTTAAAAAAAATTTAAAAAAAAGAATTGAAAAAAATCAACTTTAGAAGCATGAATTATGAGAATTCAAACCAAGAACTTTGACCCATTCCATTTTATAGAAGGAAGTAATGCAAAATGACTAATAGCAATAATATGTCTTCAATCAGAACATCCAAGACATATATTTGGCCTCCAACATATGGAGAGAAAATCTGGAAAGACAACAGTGAAGATACTGCAGAATATTTATTCCCTTAGGACAATAAAAGTAAGAAAAAGCACATCTGGAAAGTGGCCAGATAGTCACATCTGGTCAACCTCAGAATTTCTCAGTTCCTTGCAGAGTTGGATTCAGTGTGCCTTCCTTATTAAGAAACCACAATAATAAAAGGTATATTCAAATTAGATACAGAAAAATGGGAGTAGATTATCGTCTGGAATAACTAAGCCTGACTTTAGAAACCTGAAGCATTGAGGAGGAATCTGTGAGGACCACAAAGTACGAGGGTATGGTGGGATAGTTTCACATCGTAAGTCAGAGAGTGGGTTGAGTGCATTTGCTGGGACAGTGTCTAGGTAATGGAGGCATGCTCTATCTCCTCTCTGCCTGTGTGTGCATAAATGAAGAGTTTACAGTATGACATTCATCTTCCTTCCTATCAAGCAGCCTTCATGAAGACAGAAGTCAAGAACTGTGTGTTCTTAACCTAGGCCCTTCTTTGAGCTGATTTGTGATGTTACAAACTATAGAAATTGGATTGTTTTTCTGCCTTTTACCATTGTAAAAAAGGTCAATTATATCCCAAAGAAGAAGGTTCTATCGGTGATGACTTTTACAAAGAGCTGACACAGTCAGAACCTCACTAGCCCTCACAGTCTCTGTGGAAGAAATATTACATATATGTGATAAGTGAGCTGCCGGAAGTCAGAGAAGCAGAGACTTGCCCAACCTCCCACTAAGAGAGTCAAGAGCAGGAGCTGCTGACTGTCCTGGCAGTCATTACTCCTCTCTGCTCCCTCATTGATGTGAACAGGGTAGTCAGGGATCCCTGCCCAAGACAGGTGAGAAGCAGTGGTATGAAACGGCTTTGTTGACTTAGTTTGTCTTTTTCACCCACTTCCCCTCAAGGAATGAAGGGACCAGGCATCGATTTAAGCCTAGGTTTGGGGAATCCATTTCACTTCTTCATGGTGTCCTTTTCTTCACTCTCTGATAGTGGAGGTGGTTTCATCTCTACAGTCACTTCCCACCAAGGCATGTGGGCTTTAGCTGACTCAGTCACTCCAACCTCTCTTCTCCTGAATTTAGGGAGCACTCTTGTTGATGCTGATCTGCAGTGTGTTGGAACTTGGTATGGCTGTGCTCACTACCATGTTGTGGTGGCAACAGGATCACTCTGACTTCTCTCGGGTGAGTATGCTAAAGGCCTCCCAGAATCTTGTCTGGTGTTCCTCTGGGATGTGCTGATCTATGCTGCCATGAATGCAGATAGAATAATCAGTCACCATGATGTGAACATCAGGTGGTTTGGACAGGAAGGTAGGACAGTGGGTGAAGGGGTAGAAGGTAATTGTATAGCTGATGTGCATTATCTGGACATGAAAACAGGTGACCCTAACACATCACCTGGTTCTTTCCTTCACTTTTGCAAACAAAGGAACTGAGGCTCTAAGAAGTTAAATTTGTCTCCTGGGATTATGTTGTTTGCTGGGGCCGATGCCTCCCTTCTAAGTAGGAATACTTTCTCCTACAGAGACTAGTCTCTTTAAAATCCTTGACTTGGTAAAGACCAATTGCACACTTGAATTTTTCTTGCATCAAAGATACTAAGGCAATGATGTTTAATAATTGCGTATAACCCTTCTCAGCCAGCTCTCAGAGTGCATGTCTTCAGTAACTGACCCAGAGAGGTTTGCTCTAACCAGATCCTTAGCTAGAGTGTAGAATGAAGATTAGATGATATACATCAAATATGTGCATAACTTAATGAGGTGTTATTCTCATCTTGGAACAGCTATAAATTCTATGTACAACACTGAATGAAATTCTATCATGTATCTACATGTGTCTATGTATCTATCTACCTTCCTAAATGTATACACATATATACATTTGTGTGTATATATACATATATATTCATTTGTCATCTGAAACCACATATTTTCTTTATTCTAGAATGTGATTTTCCTGTCTCGTAACTCAAATAATGGATCCAACATGGAATCAAAGTCACTTTGTAACCCTGTATATGAGAAACAATTAGTTTCTTAAGAATAAAAAAATTGGACATCTACAGCAGAGAGTCCATCTTCATGATAATGCAGAAAACCCAACCATCACAACGCAGCAATGCTTAAGTTTCCTAAAATGTGGCTGTTTAAAAAGTGAATACCAGTAATGTGTTGAATGGGTGTGTTCAGTGACTCACTCTTGATTTTCATGATCTTGGCATCATCCAAAGTTCATCATCTAAAGTTCAGTGGCAAAAGAACCACAGGTATTTCTTGGAAATCTAAAATAATGTTTCAGGGGATTGTGGTAGAAGAAAGGAGTAACATTTTCTTGTCCCCTAATGGTTAACAACAATTGTTAACCATTTGGTCCCTGTGTTCAGAATCTCTGTGTTGGCATGGGTCTTTCATCATTTCAATTTTATTCATTAGTATATAGAAACAGGTGACCTGCAATAAGGTCTCACGAACTATACATGCTGTTTGTTTCTAAATAAAGTATTTCTGTGATTATATGGTCTATTTATAACAGTTTTTGTTGTTGTTTTGCCTTTAAGCTCAGATAAAGTCCCCTGTGATACATAAACACATCATTTTGATATCTCTCTGTTGTCTATCAATAAAAAAAAGACATGGAAAAGACAACTGGGAGTATAACTCTGTTGTGTGTGTGTGTGTGTGTGTGTGTGTGTGTGTGTGTGTCTTAAACTGAATCTAAATGAACATTCAATGGTTAGCAATATATTTTTTAGGTGCCATATAACATACCTATTTCTAGGATTACCAGGACAAATAAGAAACATTTCTTCAGTTCTAATAGGAGGCTTGAGAGATGTGTCAGTAATTAAGTGCACTGATTGGTCCTGTAGAAGACCTGAGTTTAGTGCCCAGCACCCACATGGCATCTCATAAACATATGTAACTTCAGTTCCAGGTAATTTGGCACCCTCCTCTGATCTTTGTGGACACTAGACATGCATGTGGTACACAGCCATACATCCATGTTACATATGCATACAACATAAAAACATATTTAAAAAGAAATTTGTAGTAAAATATGGAAAGTGGAAAATGACAATAAAATTAGGATCATATTATGGAAGCCATTAATGTCTATTTGAGTCCATAACAAAGTATTCTGATTCTTGTTTTCTGACTCAAATCATTTATAGAAGAGGAGAGCCTTTCTTTGAGACATGTCCCCCAGCCCTTGCCTACTGCCTATCATGTGACTTATCTTGCTTCAGGAGAGGAAGGAAGGCCTACCACCTAGAAATCATAGTTGGTGTTTTCGTCATTGCATCCCCACTCTAGTTCAGCCGTCACTGTTAGCACCAAAGATTCCAAACATCTCATGAGCAAGGAGACATCATTACCAACACTACAGAAACTAAAAGGACTTAAAGTCACATAGTGAACACCATTGTGCAAACAGTTTATACAATTAAATGAAATGAGAACAAATAGTAGGAAGATAAAAAATAATAAAAACCAACTCAAAAATAACTACTACAGAAGAATTTAAAATATGAATGGTCATATAACAAGTGAAGGAATGGGAGCAATAGTCATAAGAGAGTGTTTCACTGGTGAATTAATATCAATATTTAAAGCAAAATACACCATTCTGAAGGTACATTGGTTCTGGTGGACCTTATAGACAGGTATGGAGAGAAAAGCATTTACCAGATCAGTTGCTGCATGCAGTACCGGAAGGTAACTTATCTGATAAATTAATTAATTAATTAATTAATTAATTAATTAATTAATTAATAAGGAATTCACATTGTATAGCAGCAGCAATTTGATCCACCACCTAATTAGACAAAACTGCCATGCTCTAAGGCCTGTCTGTCTTCTGCACAGGCCAACAGGATAGTTAAACAGAGATGTGGTTGAAACTATTACCTTGCATCTTTCACATTATTGGTGGTGGCAGTCTCTTGGTAACTTTTCCAAGGACACGATTACTGACCTTGACTCACTATTTTCCCAAGTAGAAGCACATATAACAGCTTCTACTGGCCTTTCTAACCACAATATACCTCACTCCACAGGCCAGGAAACCAATGTGGAGATCCTACCAATTTCTCAGTATAGTTACTCAAATTATGCATCGTAATTGAGGAAATAACCACTGGATGCATTTGGGGACACACTCACTAGTCTGGTTATTTATCTAGAAACAAAACTGGGTTGAAGTCTCATCATTTCATCAGGACCTTCTCACACATTTCTGCACCAATTTACAGAATACCACTCATTTTTAATCAGTGCCTTCACTTTGATTGCAGACACCCTTCAAGGCTGAGACACAGCCAATCATATAGTAAGTGTTTGTTAGGTAAGGATAGGGTATGAATTAATGAAACAGAGAACTAAAATTACCTGCCACCATAGTTAGCCAGGAAGCAGTCTTTTCCCCAGTCTTATGCACTGTTCTAATACTCACGTACCCCCAGGACCTGGGCCTATCCCTTCAGAAAGATCAGCAGCTTCTGCTGTTGAGGGAGGGCAAGACCCAACCACCGGCTGGCCTAGCTGGAAGTCCTTCTCACTCCTTGGAAAGTTCATGGTCAGTAGTTTGTTGTCTGTGTAATCCTTGTGTGTCCAAATGCTACTTTTGGTACCAGAGAAAAAAGCAGACCACTTTCAAATCTCTGTTACCATCAGTGCCAATATCAAGCCACAAGGGATTCATGGTTTCTGGGAACAGATAGAAACATATCCAATTTCTGTCTGTTTTAACTAAAGGCATGCTGTAGGTCTCTTTATAGCCCAACTCCTATACTTTTACAAGGAAACAACTCAAATAAATCATGAATGTTTATATGCCTGACCTCAGCAATGTGGACAGTGTTAGTGATGTTAAAGCAATGATCCTAAGCCTAAGAAATCTGGGTGATTTCCTCTCAGATTAAAAAGGAAAATGCTAATTGCTAACTCCTAGCAAGACTTTAGGCATGGCATTTTCCACTCCTGCCTTTCCTTTAGCTTTATATACACTGACCTTCCCATAGCTCAGTCACTCTCATTCTCCTCACTGGGCTCCTTCTCAGAGACAAAATAAGAACCTAGGATGAGGTATGGTTTCTTCTTACCTTTGCATATTTTCAGAGAACAATCACAACAGTTATTGTCCTTTCTACTACATAGACTGTACAGTTCTCAAAAAGACTGACTTGCTCTGGTGTTGGCATGTGACAGGAACATCACCAAGAGTCCTGTACTGGCCATTTGCTTCCTGTTGTTTACCTCACTCAACCTCACAGAGGACCATCTGTGAGGTTGCAATCATAGTACTCTATCTGTAAGACACCAATCTCTCCCTGCTTTTTACATGCTAATGATATGGACTCAGTCCAAAAGCCCATCAACTAGTGAATAGATAAAGAATTAATGGCATATATACTGAATCAAGTAATATTTGGCCGTCATGAAGAGTGGAATCCTCTTATTTGCAGAAAAAAAATGTATAGGATATGGAGGCATCAAGTCAATAAAACAAGAAAGACACAAGAACACAGTATTGTGTGTTCTCTCATATGTAGAAACAAACAAAGAAACTAAGAGACCCAATGACGAGAAGAAACCATGGGCCAGCTAGGCACCATTAGGACAGGATGGTTGGAGATGGGCACACACATGCTTGCCCAGGGTCTTTGCCCTTGGTGGGGAGAAGAAACCATGGGCCTGCTTGGCATCAATAGGACTGGGTAGTTGGACGCCATTCTGGTAAGCAAATATGTGGTGGGATATTGGAGAAAAAGAGTGGCAGAATGGTTCATGTCATATGCAGAGAGTCAGATCTGAGAGGCAAAGGCATTGAGGAATGGGCCAATGTGGGAGGCCTGCTTGCCACCCAAGGCCATGGTGACATCCAGTCCTGGGCTGCTACCAAGGGCCATGTCTGGATGTGTCAACCTGCTGCAGCCAGGGCTTGTGTTGAGGTCCATGGCTCCTGTTACCATCAAAGGCCATGCTTCTGCCTGTGGTCTGGGCCACCACCTGGGGCCATGTTGAAGTCCAGGGACCATGTTGCTTCTGGGCCTATGCCAATCTTAGAGGCCTGCGCTGCCACTCAGATCCAGGGTGACATCTGGGTCCAAGCTACTGCTGCTGGCCATGTTGGGATCCAGGATCCATGGTCCTGCCACAGCTGGGGTCTGTGTTCCACACTGCCCCTGCCCTTCACTGGTCCTGGGATAATGGAACACGAGAACCCCGGCACTGGAGAGCTGGCCCTGCCCCTAAGAGAAGATCTGCCCCCTTCCTTCCTCCACTTGGGAAAGCTGGGATCACCCCTCACCAGGAATGTGAGAAAGCTGTCTCTGACCCTCACTCTGAGGGGGGTGGTCACAGCACCCCAATATGGTGATATTTTATTTGTGCACCCCAATAAAGCTTATCTGGAGATCAGAGGACAGAGTCAGTCACTGTATTAAACATAGAGATTAGGCAGTGGTAGTACAAGCCTTTAATCTTAGCATTCAGGAGGCAGAAATCCATTCAGACGTCTGTGAGTTCAAGGCATTTCAGGAGGCAGAGATCCATTCAGATGTCTGTGAGTTCAAGGCCACACTGGGAACACAGCCAGACCTGGTGACACATGCCTTTAATCCCAGCACTAACCACAGAGGTCTGGAGGTCTGTACAGACAGACAGGAAGTGATAGAACTGGTCAGAGAGAGGAAGTGATGTAGCTGAATGTGGAAAGGAAGTAAGATTGCAGTGCACACAAGGCATATAGGCATGGGTATAGAGGAATAGCTCTCTCTGGAGGCTGAGGAGTTGGTGAGGTGAGGTTAGCTGGCTTGTTTGTTTCTCTGATCTATCAGCTTTCACCCCAACATCAGGCTCTGGGTTTTTTATTAATAAGACTGTTTAACAATTCAAGTAACAGCCCAGTCAGACCAACTCAGCTACCACACAGACACACACTCAGGGCTTTGAGTTGGCCCATCATCTACCTCATCTACGACCTGCTGGAGTACATGAAGGGACCAGTCTGAGAATCTCCATCACTAGGGGTAACAACAGGATATCCGAGAGGAGTTTCAGTGAGGGTCCAGTCCTGATGGTATACCAGAAGCTAGAGGCCTTGAACCTGACCAACCACACATTACACAATGAACATTTGCAAGTAAAGCTGTTTGGACAAAAGGGTACACTGTGGGATACACAGTGTTAGAATTCCTAGCCACTCCCCCATGACTGATCATGTGCTGGCAAGATGCCTAGTCATCCCAGGGCCTTATGTCCTATGTAATCCATGCACTGTGTGATCACGTAATCTTTGCGCATGTGTGGCGTATCTACATAAGCCCATGTACGCATGTGCAGGGAGAATCTTTGAAAGCAGATTCCACATGTCCCTCCCCCTCTTCCTGCACGTCTTTCCCATAGGCCTAAGCACATCTCTTCTATTTCCTCCCCTTAATAAACTCTTACAGTGGGTTTTGTTGTACCTCGTGGCTTTTCTTGCACAGTAAACAGTGCTGCTTAATGAATAACACAGCAGCTCCTAGTGCGGCTAAGATGGATGAAGAAGTGAGGGAGAAGTGAGAAAGATGGAAGAGCAATGTGGTTTTTGTTTGTTTGCTTTTTTAATTTTTGTTTTTTAATTTTTTTGTTTATTTTGTTCATTAATACTCTTATTGTATTTTGTAGTTTTACCCTATTTTTATTATTTCTTTTTTAGTTTTCCTTTGGAGGACCCTACAAGGGTGAAGCGCAGAAATTAGTGGGATTGGGGTACATGGTGTAAAATGCCCAAAGAATCAACAAAAATAATTATGTTCGAAAAAGCCCCAATGAGATGAAAGTAGGAGGAAACAATTAGAGACTGGGACGGAGGAGGCTGGGAGAAAGAGGAGTGGGGGAGGAGGGTGGATTGATATTGTCCTAGTTAGAGTTCTTTTGCTGTGATAAATATCATCGCCAAAAGCGCCTTGAGGAGCAAAGGGTTTATTTTAACTTAAAGTTGTAGGCCATCATGAAGTTAAGTTTACTAGTTTGTGCGGTTTAAAGCAACTTAATCACGAAGCTTTTAATGGACATTTCATTGACTTTCGCCCCCCACCTGCAACAAAATACATTTTTATTCTCAAGTGTTCACATTTGGTGGTTATAAATCTTGACTGAAACAGTAAATTCTAGATGTCATGAAAATAGATCGGGCCTGAGGAGACACGGGTCTATTGGCAACTGACATTATGTGCTACGTCTCTCCACAGGTAGTGGTGGACATACCCTCCAGTGAGCAGGACCTCTCTATACATGGCCCATATCACGGCTATTGTAAGGTGGCTTTACTACCTTCTTCAGTACTTGGCATAACAGTGTAATGTGACCACCTGCCCTTTGCCCACTCTAACACCTAGTGGGGCTGTGCTTGGGTGTAGTGTCTTATCTTCTCGTGATAAATGCAATGGATTTGTTGGTGTTGATGTTTCTCCATTCTCTTTCTCTACCTTTAAAGAGGATTAACCTCCAACGCAGCAAGTGAAGCATTTATCAGAATAAACTAGCTAGAGGGCAGATACAGAAGATGAAATCACCAAGGGTGGTTCCTGGGTAATCTTCCCTGAAACAGGAAGTTAGCAACATTTGACTGACAATGGAGAAATGCCTTAAAGAAGGATCTCTCCCTCTCTGTCTCTGTCTCTCCCTGTCTCTGCTTCTCTGTCTTTTTGTTTCTCTCTGTGTGTCTCTTTATATCTCTTCCTCTCTTACTCCCTCTCACTCCCTCATCCCCCTCTTTCCCTGTTTCCTACTTTTTGTGGGAAGAATAAAATAGACTTTATTCTAGACTAAAATTGAATGAATGCCCTGTACAATACAATCCTAAGTTTTCTGTTAACTCCATTTCCCATATTTGACTATGAATGGCTTGAAGCCAAGAATATTATCGTGTTAACTCTGGTAATCCCAGAATCAAGTATCCTACCTGTTATCCAGTGTTGCTAAATATTGAATGTCCATTCAGATTCATTTTAATCCACATTTTTATCTTGATGTCATTTCTTCCAGTTTTGTAGATAGGATTTACAAAAGAAAGAGAAATATGAGAAATATGCATGAGCAGAACAAACAAGTGCATGAGCACTGGGAAAACATTAAAAATATACAACTATTCCTTTTAATTTTGAAATCAGAAAAAAATTGATATGCTGATTCTTTCTTAGTAAATGATGAGTATTCTTGCTTAGCTTTTCTGTGCAACTTTTGGTTATACTTTGTGGGGAATGTAGCAACTTTATATTGATATGTCTATCACTGATGATATACTGTGTGCTACAAAACAAAAACAAAACCATACAAATAAAATTTGCAATTACATAAAGACTTTATTTGGAGTACAATAGCATATGTCTTCTTTGAGACATCATAGCACTTATGAATAAAATAGATATGATAAAATTCCATGCCACGTACATAGATTAGATCACAGGAATTCAGGGGTACCTACTGCAGTCAAGTGCAAGGGATAAGAAAAAATGTTGCCCCTTTGGCCCACCATGAACCTCTGAAACATTCTGCTACTTATCTGAGAAGTATCTCAGTCTCTTTCACCAGTACATAAAACTGGAACTTGAAGGTCTGAGCTCTGGCTGAAGCAAAATCAAGAGCATGCTACTGAACCCAGCCATTCAACACATTTTTCATAGTTGCTGAATAACTAACACATATTTTAAGATTTTTAAGCATTGCTGTCATGCAATAGATGGTGTTCTAAATTATATTAAAGACTGATCTTCTGCTCTATAATTTCCACTTAATTCTTATGAAGCCAGTACTTTCTCATATTCAAGGTTACAAAGTAACTCCAAGGATACATTGGATTTATTCTTTGAGTCCTGAAAGAGGAAAATCACATTCTAGAAAAAAGAAAATATATCAACTTTTAGAATTTACTCAGAATGAACTGAATGTATGTGTACCTGTCTATCTCTACCTATGGATAAGTAGATACAGATATAAATACAATTTGCTTTGAAGTTTTGCATAGATTTCATCTCTATTCAAAGATGAGAATTGTTAAGATGGTCAGAGGATAGTCATTCCTAGGGAAAGTGTTTCTGATTTGAAGTGAGGCAACTGAGCTCAGGCAAACTCACTGTAATGCCAGGAGATACATTTAACTTCCCCAAAATTCTGATTGTTTATCTGGGAAAGAAAGAACCAAGCTAAATGCAATGGGCAACTATTTCTAGTCCAGGTCTCCCTCATCATCTACACAACTCTCTCCACTATTTAAAGAGATTCCCTCTCTGTGAAAACCACATGATGTACATTTCAAAATAACTGATTATTCTGCCTGACATTCTTAGTGGCATTGATTAATATAGCCTAGAGGAACACCAGGTGAGATTCTGGGAGGCCTCGAGCATACTCACCGTAGAGAAGTCAGAGTGATCCTGTTGCCACCACAACATGGTAGTGAGCACAGCCAGGCCAAGTTCCAACACACTGCAGATCAGCATCAACAAAAGGCTCCCTAACTTCAGGAGAAGAGAGGTTGAAGTGACTGAATCAGCTGAAGCCCAACTGCCTTGGTGGAAAGTGACTATAGAGATGAAACATCTTAGAAGTTCACAGAAGATACCAGATTTACTCCACTCTCTTATCATAGCAGCCTTCCCTGGATATAAAGAAGCACTGGGGATAAGACTTCTCTGTCATTTGGTATCCACCTGGGCATTGTCTTACCCTGATACTTGTAGCAAATCCTTCTGGCTTCTGTTCAGAAAAATGATCTTACAGAGTGGGGAATAGAAGAAGAGACAGAAGTAGGCAAGGACAAGAGTATGGCTATTGTGTTCTTTAAGTATTGAAGACTCTAGAGTGAGTTAGAAGCTAGTAAAACCCCACAGCTGCTCAATAATCTCATTGCCCACAGGCCTAGTGATGGACAGAACTCACAGCTAATAATAAAGTGATAATAAAATGATGAGATCCCTGGGTATTCATCTATATCCTTGCCTTCCTCTTTCTGGGAGCTCCCAAGAAACACCACATCTACATCTCCACAGGCTCAGCCTAAAGAAGAACAAGGGACTAGATCATGGCAAAGCTTATGATGGGTTTGCAATTTAAGGCCTTAGAGTTTTAACTTTCTTGGGTAGTGCTGAAGTTTTTGTGATTTCACTGAGTGATGAAGCATTTTGGGATAGGCAAATTCCTTTACACCTTTCAGACCTTAGTATTTACTAGATGGAAGTCTGTGCTTCTTGTGAACTGAATAACAGTAGTAAAGCTGAAAAGCACTGCCCTCAAGCTCTCTGAGTCTGGGTGTGTAATGGCATGTAACATATAATGCAAATCTAATATTCTCTGAGATCTTCAGCTATTCCCTTCAAACTCTATGTTACATGACTTTGCAGAACAAGAAGGAGATTTGCCCATGCTTTCAGGGTTCTTCCTGCCACTCTGGGCCAGTCTGATTATCATAGTACTTTACATATGCAACCAAGTCATGATTTATGTATCCTGCTGCTATCAGCACTAGCAAATTAGTTTGGGAAAAGAGCTCTGTATTTTCTATAAAAGATCATTTTAAGCAAATTCACCAGCACTCTCATTCATACATCATACTATTCCACTCTAAGACTCAACAGCAGCCAGAAGCTTCTAAAGGGTAAAATTCTACAACTGAATGTATGTCCTAGATATAGCCTGATCTAGGGGATGCCTGAGAAATCCATCAGATTATGTGAGATTCAGTTCTGTGGTGACAGGGTGAACATTGGTGATGGTACAATATGTGGGTAAAGAAGAGAATTCCTGAGGGTCTGTCAATAATGTAACAACAACTGATTGATTTTACAGGTCATGGTAATTATGCCATCAAGTCCTCCCACAAAAGAAACTTTAAGGAAGTTTGGTACCACCGGCACACCAAGAGAAAAATGTTCCAGAAATCTGCAGTGATTTTTTTTTTTCAAGA
This sequence comes from Peromyscus nudipes, assembly GCA_902168325.1. Taxonomy (NCBI): domain Eukaryota; kingdom Metazoa; phylum Chordata; class Mammalia; order Rodentia; family Cricetidae; genus Peromyscus; species Peromyscus nudipes. The sequence goes on along the minus strand of CABHPH010148588.1, from coordinate 3,125 downwards.
ACCACATATGGGGAAACACAAGACTTCAACTCTGATATGGACACGTGTGTGTGTGTGTGTGTGTGTGTGTGTGTGTGTGTGTGTGTGTGTG
>CABHPH010148587.1:0-51765 GCA_902168325.1 Peromyscus nudipes | reverse complement strand
GGGGGGGGGGGAAGTGATCAAATACCAGATTCCCTGGAGGACATTTCTCATCTAAACCACCAAGAGGACAACTTAATTTTTTCATTTCTTCCGACATTGTTTGCACTCATCCTTTCCTGGTGTGCATGCGTGTTCAGAAACGTGTGCACAGGTTTGGTGGAATGGAGTATGGCGAGACTGTTGACTCAGAGGTATTGTGGAGGCTGTATTGCTGGCCGTGGTGTTCAATTAGTTTGGGGGCTTCTCTAAAACACAGATAAATGCACATGCTAGACCAGCAGTTCTCAACCTGTGGGTCACGACCCTTTGGGGGGGTCACATATCAGATCTTTGCCTTATGATTCATGACAGTATCAAGATTACAGCTGTGGAGTCGCAACAAAAATAATTTTATGGTTGAGGGTCACCATAGCTTGAGGAACTGTATTAAAGGCCCAAGGCATTAGGAAAGTTGAGAACCTCTGGGCTAGAAGGATCTGTTGTTCCATGCATCATAAGTGCATAGGAAACCCATCTGCTGTCCCTGACAAGCCTGTGATGGAGGAGCAGCCTTCACTTGTTGATCAGCTCTGGTCACCCATCACCTTGCACCTTGGCATGTCTGCATGTGAACAAACAAAATCGGGGAAACATGGATCCATGTCTTGAGCAGACTGGTCCTGTTTTTCTTTTAGCAATGGGAAAATACTGTGACTGAGAAAATGTGCAGCCATGCTGTTGTGGTAACAATGGAAACCTCAGGTTTTGGAAGCAGAAGTGGATCACCCAGGAGTTCACAAGACATTTTTCTCCTCTGCAACAGCAGAGGAGACAGAAAAGGAGACCCTCTCGGTCACGATTTGTTCATTCATGCATTCAACAAGCCTCTGAAAACTCATGCAGTCACCTCAGCCACAGTTCTGAGGGAATGTTAAGACAAATAATAATAATACAAAAACCCAGCACTGGCCATTTAGAAGGGCTTTGGTCCTTCTAGCTCTGCCTGGCGTGATACAGTAAGACGGAGGCTCAGAGTACAATGTGATTTTGTTTGGGAAGACGGTATCTTGGTGGCGTATCAGAACGGTTTTGCTGGGATGAAATGGATACTTTGAATATTTGTCCCAACCGAAGCTTTTTTTCTTTGTAATGGCATGATTTTGCTTTGGGTGTCTTTTGGCACCCAGGAGAATCTTTGTTTGCTTCGGTGGGTGGTTTAGACATGGTTTAGACATTCCTCATTGTATGCTTAAATGAATTCCAGCAGAAAGTTAGGCTTAAGTTCCTTTTTCTTTCTCTGTCTGTGGTTGATCTTTACTAGTCCCTAAGCTTTTGCCATTCGTTTTAAAGTCATTAGTTAAAATAAAAACAGAAACACTTGAGCTTGAAAGCACACAGAATTATTTCATGTACAATTTTCAGGAGAAACCCTCTGTTGCCTGAAACAGAGCAGACTCCCCAAGCCCCCAATGAAACCTCCAGGTTGAATGGCTTAGTTCTCCCTGAGCAGATGGAGGGGAAAGCAGTCAGGGTGCTGCTGAGGGCTTGATTTCCTCCAAGGCTGGCTTCCTTACCCCTCCCATCCAGTCATGTTATCAAGACAAGGGCTTACAGAAACAAACTATGTGTTTTTCTTAGTTATCTTCCATGCTGCTTTGTTAAAATCCTCTGACAAAAGTAACTTGAGGGAGAAAAGATTTACTTCTGCTTATCTCAGGCATACAGTCCATCATGGCAGGGACGTCAAGACAGCAAGATCTCAAAGAAGCTGGTCATATCACATCCACAATGGGGAAACAGAGAGCAGTGACTGAATTCATGCTGGTGTTCATATCAGTTTCTCTAGTTTACGCAATCCAAGCTTTCCTGCCAGGGGAATGGTCCAATTTATAGTTAAGGTGGGTTGTCCTATATCAATAAATATAATCAAGTTGATCCCCCACAGCCATGCCCAGGGACCCATCTTCTGGGTGGTTCTAGATTCTGTCAAGCTGATAATTAACATTAACCATGACAGTGTTGTTACACAGGTCCTTATTTCTCTTGTGATGGATATATATATATATTCATTATCTAGCTGGCTCTCATGATTCAGACAATAATGATAATAGTAGCAATGTCTTGCTGTTCCTCAGTGTCTTTCCCTCATGAAGAAGCAAAGGCCAGTGTATTCACAAGAATGTGTTAGCCAAGCAGAGACCAGGGCTTGTAGCCCTTTTCCAACACTGAGGCCAGCACAGGAGTCAGGTTTCCTTAGAGAAACTTAGCAGACACTAGAATGTGTGTTTGATGGGATAAATCAGTGGTTCTCAACTGGTGGGTTCTCTTTTGGGGGTTAAACAACCCTTTCACTGGGGTTGCCTAAGACAATCAGAAAACACAGATATTTATATTACAATTCATAATGGTAGCAAAATTATAGTTATGAAGTAGCAACGAAAATGATTTTATGGTTGGGGGTCACCACAACCTGAAGAACTATATTAAAGCATTGCAGTATTAGGAAGGCTGAGAACCAATGGGGTGAAGGAGTCAGGAAGTTTCACTGTTGAGAAAGAGAGGAGGTCATTGCTCTCCTCCTCCTCGGCTCTGCAGTGACCACAGTCCTAAGAGCTTTCTGTCTCAGTCCCATGTGTAAGGTGGGCAGCTGCTGACACTGGATTCACTAATGTGTCTTCCCTGTCATCTTCAGACAGCTGCCGTTCGCTCTGATCAACATCGCCTTCCTGGTTTGGGAAACGTTTCTTACTTCTTGCTCGCCAATCTTCCCTGTAGCCCTGGTCAGGATTGCCCTGGTGAGAGTACTCCTCCCAGAATGTTTGCCACAAGTTCTGTGACCCGACCCCTCAACGCTCATACTCGATCTTCAGCCTAAAACGTACAGTTCCTTGGTATCTCAGCATCTTCTTCCTGCCTCCCTTTTCATTAGAGGACAATGGTATATAGTCATTCTGTCGCTCCACTCCCAACGCAAACCTTTCTGCTCCTCCTGTATTCTTTGATGCCTCATTTAAATCACAAAGGATGCAATGGAGATGAGGTAAAGTAGGATGGACACGGAATACAGTGGAGGACCACAGAGAACCAGAAAGATAGTAGCGTACCTTGGTGTAGAAGTGGAGGGACAGACAAACTGGCCATCAACATCACACAGTGCTCTTGCAGAGGACCTGCGTTCAATTCCCAGCATTCATATCAGGTGGCTCCCTGCTGTCTGCAGCTCCAGCTCCAGCTCCAGGGAATCCAACGCTCTCTTCCGGCCCCCATGGACACCTGCACATATATGGCATGCACGTGCATGCTCTCACATGCCCACACGCGCACACACACACAGACACACACACACACACACACAAATAATAAATATATAAATAAATCTATTTTTTAAAAAATCTCTTAGGCTAGTGCTTCCCCATAGTATTGCTAATAGTGTAATTCTTTTGCTCCCCAGCGTGAGACTTGAAGAGAAAACTTGTCTTGGATATGTGCTGGGTGCCGCTCTTTGGCAGGGGTGACTGCTGGGACCACTCCAGCAGTAGTTTTTCCTGCTCAGGAGAACCTTCGGGCTCCACAGAGCCCAGTTTGCAAATCCACTGACATGGCACAAGCCCCCATTTTCTCATAAGGGGAATGAAGTTCAGAAGGTGGACGGACGAGTTCAAGGTCACCTAACTAGCTGTCAACAGAGCAAGCACCACACTCCACTCTGCTTGAGCCCCCAGCCCGAGCCACCCCCACCCCGGTGGACTCTGATGCAGTGTTCTGGTGATGAATCTCCATGCCACGTCCTCTAAAGGGCCGCAGAAATAGATCCCTCCCCTTGCTGGTTCCACTTGGAAAACGGTCTCTCTGCAGCTGACACTGCTTCCTGCTCTGCTGTTGTGTGTGACAAGTGCATTCAAGGACCGGACCATATGTCCTGATGCTCTTTATGGAAACTACTGGGTGGCCCTCAGGAATACTTCCAAGTGTAACACCCTGCCCCGGTCCGGTTAGTCTGACGGTTTCCCACAGACACAGCAAGGCCATCCCCTGGGTGCCACCGGCAGGGTCCTAGATATGACCTGCACATGGCTCACATTGCTTGTTTGGTGACACTCCAACATGTGATTTCCCTTCTTCTCCCACCCTCGCTCAGACTGTGCCAACTGGTGTGTTCAGTGTATTTTGCTCGAGTGCCAAGCCAAGTGTGTGCATGTGTGTGCACTGGGGACTGTTTCCCTGCGTCAGCATAGTGGCTGAAAAGCTGTTTCTGATTGTAAGCTCATAGAAGTCGAGACTTTGAGGCCTGCAGACTTTGTAGGGCATCTACTGCAGAGCCACGTGGGTGTGGGTGTCCTGGGACCGTCATGACTGCCACCCGGCATGGGGAAAGCAAAGCTTGCTACTTGCCATCAGCAGCATGAATTTAGTCCAAACCCAAGAGTAGACAGACGCATTTACCCTTCCAGTGAAGTTAGAGAAAAGTAGAACATTAATCTGGATGCAAAAGATAACAGCACCCTCCCACCTCGTCTCTGACTTCCTACCTCAAAATCTGAGCCAGCCCCTCAGCCCAAGCTGTTCACTTAAATGGCCTCTTTCCTTTGACCCGACTCTCAGTACCAGGTTTCAGACTCTGCATGCCCACCAACCTTCTAGTACCTTCACCCGCTCTGAGTGGTCTCCAGTGTGCTCTCTTGGCTTGAGCTGCCTTGTCCTGGGTTGTACACTCATCAGGGTGCCTAGAACAAAGCCACAGCCTAGTCCCTGTTCTCTGCAGAGTCCCTCACTTCCCCACCTGACCCTTGATACTCTCACTTTGGGATTCAAGTGGCCCTCCTGGAATACACCACACTCTCCTTGCCTAGCTGTAGCTCCTCTCTTAACTCCTGTTTCCTGAGGCTCAGGACAATGAAGTGAAGCCCAGGTCACATGATTATCTGGCTACAGAGCCAGTACCAAGTTCCATACTACCCCGAGTTCAGTTGGAAACCTTCTGCAAAGAAGAACATGCAGAGCTTGCCGAATGGTTTAGTGGTATTTCTTTGCTGTTAATCGTAGAATCTGTTCCTTGTCCTGCTTTTTCTAATGCAGAGGATTTCAGCACAGGTAATTCTAAATGGGAAGAACCCTGCCCAACAGCTAACAGGATCACTCACCATGCCTCCTGTCTTAGGATTATCCACCATTAATGAGGAAAATGTTTCTTACAGGGAACCTTGTGTCCTTCCTTGGACAGACTTTGTCCCAACACACATGTCTCATAGGGAAACTATAATGCATTCAATGTTTGTTCTTGTGCCTCTCCTTAGTCACAGCCTAAGTAGCATTATCCCACCTCACTTTGACTGATAGGGAAACAGAATGACCTAAACCTATTGCTTTTAAAAGATTGCCTCAAATTTAGAAATAATGAGATTTTTTTTTTCTGAAGGCAATCACAGTTTTCTAGGTATGTCTAGATGTCAGCCCAACATCCTGTGTTGCTTTTCCCACTAACTATAGATTGAAAATCTTAAAATGTACAGAGAATACATTGGGTGTCCAATCTCTGAACATGCCCTAGATAATGATGGATGAGTTCATGATAGGAGTCCACAGGTAGAAGACCAAGGGATGGGCTGCCCGTGAGGCAATCTCTGGGGTAGCACAGATGGCCAAGTCCATCCTCCTTACAGACTATGCTAATAGGAGATCCCTCAGCACCCATCAATAACACATACAATAAAATAAAATAGATCTACCTGGAATCACTCCAATGCCCTTGCTGACACTCTACCTGTGGCTCCTGTGTATCACCTCATCCACTACCCTTCCTGCCTCAGTCTACTTCTTAGGAACATGAGAAGTGGATCTGTTGTCACCCTATTTTCTGAGAGGACCATCACTCCACCCCACAGCGCAGTTTACTGTTTCTCACAGATCCCGGGTAGGCCAGGATGTGTTTTCACTATGGGGAACATCATATAAATAGCTACTGACTCCTCCCTGGCTGCCCTAAAGAAGTTATATCTAAGCCTCATACAAAGTCTAAACCAGGTAGACTGTGCCCAGCTCCTGATCTGGGTGCTAGATCTGAAGGCTTTTCCTTTGATGTCCAAGAAGGAGGTAAACTATCACAGACCTGTTTAAAACAGCAGCGCTTGGGCTTTTGATGGAAAACCCTGAGACTCTGAGCTGTGCTGGAGGGCCTTTACAAGCTGTCTTCTCCCTCTGAGCCCATGTATCCCAGAGGTCCCTGGCCCTCTTCCTGGAGGGTGTGTGTGCCTATCCTTTATCAGAAGTTGGTTCGCAGAGATGCTCTGAGCATACTGCTTCTACCACCTTCCACATTTTCTGTGTGGGCATGGTGAGGGTCTAGCAGGGAGGGGGTAGGTTGGACTCTTGGCCCCCTCTACTACCAACTGTGAATAGTTGGATACTGAACCCTTGGAGTTGGTGTGTGTGCGTGCGTGTGTGTGTGTGTGTGTGTGTGTGTGTGTGTGTGTGTATGTCTGTCTGTCTGTCTGTCTGTGTGTGTGTGTTTTTACCATCAGACACCCAGCTCTACAATCTGGTCCATAGTATGCACTTTTAAGTTCTGTGAAGCAAAACTACTTAACAGATGTTTCTGGGCAAAACCCTCAGAACATGACTGTGATCCAAAGATAACCGGTTTGAATTGACACCCCACGAGCCACCTCTGTTGTTGACATGTATAGCTGGTCACTGGAACACCCTGGAAACAATGACAAAGTGGGATGGGGCTCCCCCCAACCCCCACCCTGATGATCTGGAACCCATTCGTGTGTACTTTCTTCATCAATTGTCACAGGAAGTATTTATCAAGTGGTTTTCAGAGTTAGGGGTAGAAGTGGGACCCATCCACAATTCCAGCACCCAGGAAACTGAAACAGAGGGTCATGAAGTGGAGGCCAGCCTGGGCCATATAACAAGACCCTGTGCCAAAGAAACAAACCACGCTGTGTAGGTCAACCTAGGCTGTATCTTAAGACTGTCTCAAAAAAAACCAACTATGAAAGTGATGATGGAATCAACTGTTTCTTAAGCAGCAGATCCCTCACTGCCTTCCAGCAACATGGTTACCAGCTGTTCTTGATAGACAGCCCTGCTTTCCCCAGAAAGTAGCATGAGAATCCAGGCTTCCTGCGCTCTCTCTCTCTCTCTCTCTCTCTCTCTCTCTCTCTCTCTCTCTCTCCCTCTCCCCCCTGGATGCAACTGTGTCCTGTGCCTCTACTATGCTGGCTGTGTTTCCCAGGGACAAAGCATTATCATTTTTTTCCCCTTCTGATACTCACTGTGAGTCAAACATAAAATCCCAGATTTGGTCCCTGGAGCTCTGGTACTGTTGTCCCCAGAGGCCAGCCCCACCTTCATGGATGAGAGAACAAATCCAGACAGCTTCCAGGAGGCTGCCAGATGGGCTGTGGAAGGCGCTGGTGAACACAGTCAATTAAGTTGGTGAAATACTAAAACTTGGCATGGAACCTCCCTTTCATCATACTCCCAATCTATTGTCATCTGAGGGACTGGACCTGATTGATCTCGGTGGTGGGTCACTCTAGATGGATGGTTGAGGTTAGGTATTCAGCCTCCAGCAGCAGAATCCAAGGCCTTTTTATATCCATTTAGAATGTCTGCCAGCCCATGCTTGTGTTCTCTCGGGGAAAAATTCACTCCTTCATGTGTTCAACCAGAAGCCTTTGAACATTCACCGCATACCAGGCAAAGTCCTGGGGACCTTGGAGCACACTCTGGGTAGGAGGCAGTACTTGATCTTAATGAGTGAGCTGGACTTCATTTGTGATACCGATGCTGGCTGCCAGAATGCAGGTAAACACGTGACATTGCAAGGTTAAAGTGCCCCCGACCCTTTAGCCTCACAGGCTTCCTTGTAAAATAAGGAGAAAGGGAGCAGAGCAATTGGATATGACTTTGAATCCTTCAGACCTGCTCCAGAGGATGGAAGGCAGAGAGAGAGAGAGAGAGAGAGAGAGAGGACCACAGCAGAGTGCCAGCCCAAGCAGGGTGAGACTTCTGCCTAGGCTGCTCCCCCAGGCTCCTCCCTAGGCTCCTCCAGCATCTAGGCTCAGTGCTATCTTATTCTCCACAGGGCTTTAGTGTATGCAATGTAATTAAGGTTCAAGATAGTGTTATGGAGTGACATAGGTCTAGATGATCTCTTACTAACCATCATCATGCATGGTACCAAGTGTCAAACACACAGATCCTGTAACAACATCCTCAGAGACTCCTATATCCAGCTCTGGCCCCTGGTTTGATCTAGACAAGTAGTTCCTGAACATTTCACCTCAGGGTTCCTTTCTGCTTGAAACTTCTTGGGGACCCCAAGGGTTACTACTTATGTAAACTATATATATAGTAAAACTTGCTGTATCAGAAATTTAAAATTAAAAAATGTTTAAAATATAATAATATATAAGGACGTATCACATTCATCATAAGGGCGATGGTGCCATCACACATCAAGTAACTTCTGGAAAATTCCAGCACTTGAACAGCTGCTTATCTCTACTAATTACCATCTACTACAAAAAGAAGCTCCTCTGATGAGGGCTGAGAGATGAATCAACCTATGGATGTAAGGAGAAGAACTTGGGGAGCAGTTTAATACAATGTCCGTGTAACCGCATAATGCTGGTAGAGTCTCCCTTAGAGCCTATTACCTAGCCAGCCACAGTTTCCTGGCCCAGTTAACAGTACCAGGCATGGATTTTTATCATGTAGAGGTTTGTAATTCACCCAGAAAGTGACTGGTTACTCCCATAATGTTCATGCTGCTATTACACCCGTGCGCACATCTCCTCGGTCCAGTTGCTATTGTAGTTTGCAGGGTACACAGCTGGGTAAAGCTGTTGTTTGATTTTTCTCCCTTAGTATTGTCAATGAACCTTCCAGCATTCTGAAAGCTAGCAAGGAGGGATGAAGCTTCCAGGTCAGGACCCGATTGATTGCTCCACTCCCTATGACTTTAATATGCAGTATCTTTAGCAGGAGAGTCTTATCACCAAGTTCAGGAGGGTAACCACCAAGCATTGGAAGTTAACTTGTAATGTTTGGGGGAGCCTCTGGGAACTGACCAAAAGGGGTACTGGGACTGGACTTTTTATTCAGTAGCTCATGGTTCCTGGGAGAGGCATTGTCCATTGCTGTAGGGTAACTCCATTTAAACTATATATGTTATATAATAGATATATTATATATAAACATACACATATATAAACACACATATACAAGCTCCATAGCACATATATGCATATATATATGCATATATATGTGTATGCATATATATATATATATATATATGGAGGCTTCTGAAGTAGGTGGTTTCTACATTATCTATTTTTAAAGTATCTTAATTACCTTACCAAATACCCTGAAACTATTTGAGGTCACTTCTCATTTCCACGCATTCCATGGCCCCTACTTTCCTGTCCATAATGATACAGCATTGTCCTCTCTCTTGGCCTTTTTAAACTCAGGAAAATGAGGCAGGGTGCCTTTGAGACCTCCTTGCCTCTTTGCAAGCTTTTCTTGGGATGCTAGAATTCCCCAATAACATTATAGCCACTGCCTTAGTTAGGGTTTTATTGTTGTGGGGAAATACGATAATGATGGTAGTTCTTACAAAGGAAAAACATCTAAGTAAGGCTGGCTTACAGTTTTAGAGCTTTAGTCCATTATCATCATGGCTAGAAGCATGGCAGCATGCAGGTGGAAATGGTGCTGGAGGAGGAGCTGAGAGTGCTACTTCTGGATCCACAAGCTACTGCTGAAGGAGACTGTGTGCCACACTGGGCATAGCTTGAGCACATGAGACCTCAAAGCCTGCCCACACAGTGGCACACTTCCTGCAACAAGGCCACACCTCCTAATAGTGCCCCTACCCATGGGCCAAGCATTCAGACACACGAGTCTATGTGGGCTGTGCCTGTTCAGACCACCACAGCCACCAAAGCTGCCTTGAGCCAGTAGCCTGTGGGATCTTGTCTGGAGAATCCAAAGAATGAAATTCACCAGCCCCCCGGGGGCGGGGGGGGGGGAGTTTTATCAAGTTTATATAGGTTTATAGGTGAGAGTTGGAGGGAGGGAAGGAAGGGGAGAGAGACAGAGACAGAGAGAGAGAGAGAGAGAGAGAGAGAGAGAGAGAGAGAGAGAATGAACATAGCGCTCTTGTATAGCAGGAGGGGTCATGGATGCCATTGAACTTTTAGTCTGGTGGCTTTTAAAGGACTTACAGCAGAAAGTGGGGTAAGGAAAGGGAGGAAGATGAGCTGAGTCCACTTGGCCCAACCAGGTTTCCAGGTGCTTTCTTCAGTTTCAATCATGTTCTCATGTGGAGCTCCTGGCAAGGATGAGAAATGACAAGGAGTTGGGAACTACGACTCTCTCCTGGCATCTTAGCCTTCAGTGTGGATGTCCCCAGAACCCCTGCTTTGGGGTCCCTGTCATACCTGACCTGACCGATTTCTAGCTCCTGCACTAATCATTAGTAGTTTCTTCTTTTCCATGAACGGTTAACACACATCACATGACCTACTCTGTCCACACATCAGTTTATGAGCACACATGAACATACAGTTCCCTCCACTTTGGGTTGTGTTGGGTAATACTGCAGTGAACATTTATGTTCTCATCTTCATGTGAATGTGTTTTCATGTCTCTGGAGCATATAGCAGTTGTCAGGTGTATTAATTACCAAGACATTGTCCAAAGTTGTATCATTTTATATCCCCACCACCACGAGGAAGAGATTGAATGTGTTCACGTCTGTGATGGCTTGTCTGTGTCATGGGAGCCATGCCAATGATGGATGACAATCCACCGAGATTTGATCAGCACTTGTCTGAGGTGGTGTTGTGTAGAGTCATTTCCCACACTAATGGGTCAGTTGTGTATCTGCTAAGGAAAATAATCAGTTTAATCTTGGCACTAAAACCACATGTCTTCTAGGTACAGTTTATCAGTACCTAATTTACAAACATCTTCTCCCATTCTGTGTCTTATTTTTTCATCTCATCAATGCTGTCCTTGGTTTGGTCCTTAATTTTTTATGAAGTCTGTCTGGTTCATCTGCTACCTATTTTTTATTCATTGTTTGTGTTTTTGGCTTTATATCTAAGACACTACTGCCTGATCTAAGCACACAAAACCTTATTTCTCCCTCTAAAACTTTTATAGTTTTAGTCTTTACCTTCAATTCTGCTGTTCACTTGGAAGCGATTTTTGTGATGTGAGGTGTGTGGGGTAGGCATTAAAGCATGCTCTGCATCCTGTGGATCTAGGTTTCCTACTACTATTTACTGAAAACAGAAAACAAAATAAAACAGCCAACCAAAAACCCAACGACTTTATTTTTGTTTGAAATTTTAATACTTCCTCTTCCACTTTGTCAGCTAGGGACACCTGGATAGCAATCCAAGCCAGCCATGCTCCCACATTCTTCACCTTCTAAAACTTGCCCCGCTTCCGAATTTACCTCCTCAGGCAGCCTTTCAGTGCAGAAGCATCAGTGTCCCCTCAATCCTGAAGGTGCTCAGGACTGTCCCGACTGGCAGCAGCCCTGAAATGTGTGGGTCCAGAATTTACATGAAAGGCAAAAGCCTGAAGGAAGGCATACCTGTCCAAACTCAGACCAGACAGCCTTCCTTTCTTATCAAAAATATAGAAATTATGATAAAATACAGACAAATACTGGTTCTATTTTTTTTTCAAAATCCACACCAATAGTAAAAGGATAGAGATTTTAAAAATGAGGAAGTTACTGCCAGAATGTCTGATGCTTATTGGAGAACCAATGCTTATGTTTATTAGAGAGAGACTTTCCTTAAGGTCTTTATAAAATTCGTGTAGACTTTAGCATCTATAAGATCTGTGAAGCACTGTTTGGATTCAACTGAATGTGTCCCTATTAAATTATTGAAATAAAAGAATATTAAAAAAAAACCAAAAATCCCAAACTCTTTGTAAGAGTGTGATTCACTTGTATATGGCTCAACATTTGTAAAGTCACACATTTAACTAAGGGAATGTGATAGGCACAAACCAAAAAAAATTGAATATAAATATTTACAACATCATTATTCATAATATCTAAATTAGAAAAGAATCGGCCAATAGAAAAAGGTACAAGAATTTATAAAGAGTTATTAGTACATTTACACAATGGGATATGACTCAGCCGTGAAAAGGAACTTGGTATACACAGGTCAGTGGGGATGAATCTCAGAAACTCTAGATGATGTGAGTAAAGTCAGGTATAAATAATCCCCATGGTACCATTTCCGAGCAAAATATCAGGCTTGAGTCCTGGAGTAGAGAACAGGGATGTGGAGATGGGCTGCTGAAAGGTTGGAGAAAATAACAATTAAACAAGATAGACACCCACAGCCTTCTGCCTTTGTTAAAATTGCCACATTGTATCTGGAGACCGTGGTGGTGGTGGTGGTGGTGGTGGTGGTGGTGGTGGTGATCAAACCAAGGGCCTTGTACGCTGGGCAAACACTCCCAGAACTGTTACAAGCACTGAAGATAAGAGCCATGTTCTGTCCAGGGTTCACCTCATGTGGGTGCAGAGCAGGCACAAGCCCCCAGCCCTGTCCATGCCCAGGTTGACACCAGAGCCAGAAAAGAGCTCTTCACTGTGAGCTGCAAGACCTTAAAAGAATTTTCCATTTCGTATCAGAAAGGTATCTTTCGTCTTGAAGCCTCTGTCTCCCATAAGAACTCATTATTTAATTCCTCATTCACCTTTTCCAGATGCCCCTCTGCTTCACAGGAACACAAGAAGGCTGCCTTCCTGCCCTGATCTCTGTGTTTAGACTGATTATGTCTGGGGCCAGGAACATGATGCTCACTAACCACGGGCTCCAGCCCCATATGCAGCCTGGTCTCCTATTGACTGACCTATAGCTATCTCTTCAAGAACAAACAACTATAGCACAACCAATGACTTACATGTAACCTGTCACCAACTATCTGTCTGAAACAAGCTTCGAGGCCCTTCTTTATGACTTTACAAGAGCAGCTCAGGCCTCCTGCTAGCCTGCATGGTGAGACACATGAACATTCCATCCGTGGTCATCACAGGCCATGCTCTGTCCCGGCTAGAGAGTATGCTTTCTAGGCTCTGTTATTCTGCTTTTTCCTAAAGGCCGTTTTTCTCGGCACAAATCTTAGGATCATTTTCTGCTCTTATGAGATTCCTAGTTCAAGCTTGGGGTGAGACATCTCTATCGTATTGACTGTTCCCTGCTGCCAGAGCACACCATGTTTCTTGTTTGCTTATGTCCCCATGGTGGTGAAACAGACTGAGTTTCCGCTGCAGAGAAGACAGGCTAGCCCTGCTGATTACCAGGGCCATTTCACAGTTCTGTTTGCTTGAAGCCAGCTTGTTACTGTCCCCCATGTGCACCCATGAGTCTTGGCAGAGAGCAGCAATCTTTCCAGAGAGGAACCAAGAGAGGTAGACTGCTCGGGGTGGATGTAGGACACCGCTCCTGGCTGAGCTGAACACCATAGATCAGTCACGTCTGATTTCCAAAGGACACGTGGAAAAGGCATTGAATTGGTCTCCAGCCTCAGATATGTCTGGAAGACCAGGGTTCCAGGAGGGAGTGGATGGAGGGGCTTAGATGTACGGGAAACAAGGGACTCTTTAGAAGATGATGAAATCACATTTATCTGTAAATAGAGACAGTGTGTGGCAACACTGCTACTATGCAGGAGGGCTGGTGGGAAAGGCCTTTATGCTTAGAACTACTCTTATTTCCCTCAGCACATCTATGGGTGTGGAAAGGGGAGCTGTGGGCAGCACACTGAAGGGCCTGGTGGCTCTGAAAGCTCCTTTCAGGAGAGTCTCCCCGACTTTCCACACACAGGGACTTGAGGGAAGGAACAGGCTTTCCTATCAGACTGAGGAGGGAGCACAGCAGTGTGATGTGTGGGGAGCACCACTGGATCCGTGGCTTCACTGCAGAGACTCTGTACCGTGGGTTATCTTCACTATGATGCAGGGGTGCTGGCAGAAGCGACTTTGGGGTGTTCTCGTACCGTAAGATGTGAGAAGGAATCATCGAAGTCCTAAGACGGCCCCGTGGGGGGAGGGGTCTAACTAAGTATTCTCAGTTGGTACAGTGGTTAATTCTGATTGTCAATGTGGTCAACTGGTACAAGAAATACCTGGGGCATGAGTCTGGTGTGTCTGGGAGGAAGTTTCTAGAAAGGCATCCCTGAGGAGGAACACATACCTTGAACTCCTGAACGTGGGTAGTACCCACAGGCAGTGGGAAGATCCCACTGAATAAAAGGGAAAAGTGAGGAGGTCGCCAAGAGCTGCTGTGGGATGTTCTGTATAGCAAATGTGTTAATAAATAAAACACTGATTGGCCAGTAGCTAGATAGGAAGTATAGGCGGACTAACAGAGAGGAGAATTGAGGAAACAGGAAGGGAAGGAGGAGACTGCCTGCAGCCGCCGCCACCAGGACAAGGAAGATGTAAGGTACCAGTAAGCCACGAGCCACGTGGCAAAGTATAGATTAATAGACATGGGCTGAATATAAGAGTAAGAGCTAGACAATGATAGGCCTGAGCTAATGGCCAAGCAGTTTAAATAATGTAAGCGTCTGTGTGTTTATTTTATAAGTGGGCTAAGGGACTGCTGGGGCTTGGCGGGACCCAGAGAGAAAACTCTCCAGCTACAAAGAGCCAGCCCCTTCTGTCCACCCCATCCCGAGGTTCTGCTCGCCCGCCCTGATGTGACGGAGTGCACCATCTCAAGCTGTGGACTCAGATAAATCCATTCTCCTTGAGGTTGCTTCTGTCAGGTATTCATCACAGCGAGGAGACTAAGACCCAGACCGGCACGGCCGAGACCTTTGGACCACAGGACTTGTAATAAAAGCTGCATGCATTATTATAAGCTATTCAGCCTTGGGGGATGAGTGCAAGAATTAAGACTATGTTTTTAAAACATGAATAGCTTTTCATAAGATCTGTCTCTGTAATTGAGGCCCTTTGTTCACGTCATTGTATCACAGGCATTTTGTATGTTTCTCCCTCAAAAAATCAGACAGGTCTGTCTTAATGGCAGTAGTAAGGGTCAATCACAGGATAATCTGCTGTGCATTTTCATTGTGGCTACTTTGTTCTACAGGCTGCAACCCAGCTGAGCCAAGAATGGGGGCTCAGGGGTGCAGGACGCTAGGGCCTGCTCAGCCTGCCAGTCAGTGTGGGTACCAGCCTGGAAACATTTGAAGCAACGCACCATGGTTATGTATATTTACAGGGGCAGCACAATGATGACTGAAGGCAAGTCAGGCTAATTAACATGTTGTGCATACACGCTCATCAATTCTTTGTATTGGGAGCAAATGCCTCCTTCTGATCTTTCTTCTTTTAAAAGGATCAATATTTTTATTTTTGAAATTAACATATAATTACATCATTTCCCCCCTAGCTTTTTTTTTCTTCAACTATTCCTATGTGTCTCCTTGCTTTCTCACAAATTCCTGGACTCTGTTTCTTTCATTTTTGTTACACCCATACACCCATATAGAGGTGTATATCTCCATAAATATGTAAATACAACTTACTCAGTTCATATAATATTACTTGTATATATATTATTTCAGAGCTGACCATTTGGTACTGGATAACCAGTTGGGGGACTCTTTTCTGTTCTTGTAAAATACAAGTTGTCTTGGATGGTGGTTCCCCTCCTGTGCTGGGGGAGATGAGGACTCATTCCTTCTGTGTGATGTAATGTTTTGAATTTGTGGGCTCTTGTAATTTATGTGCTATTTTGACAGTATTGTTTTATAAGAACATCCCCCAAGGAACACTTCAGTTCTCTCTTTACAAAATAAATAAAAGGCATTGGATTAAATTTTATTTTTTTTAGAAATATGACCACCATGGCAGGTCCCCATTATATTGTGCACTCAATAAAATCTCAATTAATTGAAGAGTTTGGGTAATGAATTATTTTTAAGTTTTTTTCTTAAACATCTAATAAATTCAGATTTTAAGTTATAACTCTCTGAGAACATTTATAAAATATATTAGGAAATACTGGTGGCATATAAATATTCATTAGCAAAAGTCCTTGTCTAGTTCATGTTATGGCAGAAAACCCTAGATAAACCAGGTCTGCAATGCTAGAAGCCCATTTGAACATGCAATGGGCACATGGAATGCCACAGAGCAAAGTTAATTGATGGAATCACTGATCCTTGTTCATTTCACGCAGAAATGAAAATTATCATTATTTCTTCGCCTCTGAGGTCCTGGAGACTCCATGCTAACCTGAGCCAAAGGTTTCTGCTCCCACTCTGCTACCCATGGCATTGGGTACTCACTACTGTAACTGGACACCTGACAGGAAGCAGGTTAAGAAAGGCAGGGTTTATTTTGGCATCTGGTTTCGGAGAACAGAGTCCCTCATGGAAGGGAAGCTTCCAGTTGTGGTCATGTGAGGCTGTTTGCTCACATCTGGAAGAAGAGGAAGAGACAAAAGACCTTCCAAAACAGGCTTTCTCTACTTCCTTTTATTCCATTTGAAGCCCAGCCCATGGGACGGTTCAGCTCACACTTGGGGTGCATCTTGTCCTCTCAGTTACTCCATTCTGAAAATGCCCCCCAAAAAACAAACCCAAAACTGTGCCTCACTAAGTCCTTATCCATTTAAAATAATTGCATTTGTTTATTATTTATTTAGTGTGGAGGTGATGTATGCATGTGTGTAAAGGTCAGAAGACAATTTGTGGGAGTCAGTTCTCTCCTTCTACCATGGAGATCCCAGCCGGCCTAATCTGGCCAACCCTCCTTAGGAATTCCTTAATCCAATCCAGAGTCATCTAATCAAACTTAGCCATCACAACTAGGTAGTTCCTCTTCATCAGGTAACCTCTGAGACTAGAACAGTTTAGTGAAGGGAAGCTTGTATTGTCCAAGTACATGTTCATTTGAAAGGCCTAAAGAGAATTCAATGAAGAAGATAGTTTTCAGTATTTAATAAAATATTATAATAATGTACTTACTAAGAATTATTAAATACCAACTTTTACTGCCCAAGTGCTGGGACCATGGATGTGAAAAGTCAATCACATGTTGAAAGTTTGGGTGGAGCCTCAGCCTGGCCCCAAAGGATTCATAGCCAGTGAGGGACCCACTACCCAATGGGAATGTCACCTGAGAAGGTGACTGCTGAAGAGATGTTAGGGAAAGAGGACAAGGGTGCTTCAACGCAGCTTCAGGGAGATAACAGTTTTTCATGGGGAATCCTGAAGAGGCCTGCAATAGCTCTGGTCTCAGCCCTTTCTCTTCCCTTAGCTCCCATCGTTGAGTACAAACTGAGAAGAAAAGACAAGCCCCTTTTTTCATAACCTCGGGGACAGAATCATCTCTCACACCCTTGCATTTTGTGCCTCAGTTTCCCTTACTCTCCTCCTCCAGTTTTTCTAGCTAGAAAGGGGAGTGTGGTGGCTATTCTTGGTTGTCAACTTGACTATATCTGGAACTAAAATCCAAAATAATGGAAGGCATATTTGTGAGTAATCTTTGCCTTAATTTGAAGACACCTTTCATCCAGATCTGATCCGGGCCATGCTTTCTGCTGGAAGCCTATATAAGGATGTGGAAGAAGAGTTTGCTCTTTGCCTGCTTTCCTTTGACCTGCTAGCAAGTCTACTCCTTCACTGGCATTAGAACCTGCTTCTTTAGGATTCCAGCACATAATGAAGGTCAGCTGAGATATCCAGGCTCATGGTCTGAACAACTACTGGACTCTTGGACTTTCTGTTTATATCCAGCCATTGCTGGATTAGCTGGATGGCAGCCTGTAAGCCATTCTAATAAATCCCCTTATATATATTTATTGTATATGTAATATATCTTATATATATAGTAAATAAAAAGAGATAGATAGATAGACAGATAATAGATTTATTCTATAAATTCTGTTACTCCAGAGAACCCTGACTAATACAGGGAGTGAATGGTTTGTGCCCTTGTATCATCTTTTGGGAATTTGCTTTTCTCTGGGTCCTAAGCATATTAGCCCAAGTAGGAAGTATTTTTCCAGCCTTTCTTTTGGCAAGGAGAAAGCAGAACATCCCATCCTGAGCTGGTGAGCATCATTTTCTGGGGATCCTTGTTCTTTTACACAGAATTGGATATTTGAAATGTGTTTTTCATGGGTCTGTGTGAGTATGTGCACATGGATGTGTGTGCACATGGGTGTGTGTGTGTGTGCATGTGTGTCTGTATGCACTTGCTGATGCAGGTGTGCATGTACTGTGGTGGTGTCCATGTGGGGGTCACAGGATGAGTTCATGCAGTTACTTCTTGCCTTCCACCTTGTTGAAATGGGATCTTCCTGTTCTTTCCTCCATACTGCAAATCCCAGGCAGGCTGGCCCTCCATTCTCCTGTCTCTGGCCTCCCATCTTGATGTAGGAATGCTGGAATTATCAATGTGTCCCACGGCATCCGGCTTTAAAAAAAAAAAATAAATAAATAAACATAGGTTCTGAGGCTCTGACTCAGGTTGACAAAGTCCTGGTACCCCATGATCTACCTTGCTGCACCATGGAGGGCAGCTCTTATTGTGCTAGGAGGGCTTCCTTTAGTATTTCTTACAGGTCAGGCGTATGGGGATCAATTTTCGAGTGTATGAAAGTCTTTTTGAAATGTAGTAGCATTTCTTTTAAATTTCCTTTATGTGACTTGCGAGTTTCCTCACGGCATCTTCGTCCCATGTGTCACTGTTCTCTGTTCTGATTTTCTCCCTCATCCGCTGCTCTCCTATGCCTCCTGCCCCCATGGTTCCCTTCCTTCTTGCAGTCCTGACCCTCCCCTGAATTCTGATTTCATCTTATGTATTCCATTACCTTTGTCTCCTTTCTTCCCAAGATTTTTTTCCTCATCCCTCATGGTCTCTCTTGTAGTTTCATTTTACACACACACACACACACACACACACACACACACAGACAGACAGACAGACAGACAGACAGACAGACAGAGAGTCTGAGTCTGGGCAGGCCTGTCCGCCAACTCTTTCTGTTCCCCATGCCATACATGAAGCTTGTGCCTGACTTGCCTGCTCCTTCTTCACTGGGGAGAGAAGCCACACACTCCCTTCTGCAGAGCAGGCAGAAGAAAGACTTCTCTCAGGTCCACTGACAGCCATGCACTCAAGGGCACTTTGGAGCTGATTCTAGGGAGACTGCAGCTGTGTGAGCCGACTTCCTTGAATGCAGGGCAGACCCTGGGGACGTCTTGGCAGCCCTGTCTGGTGCAATGTCCTCTGGCCATCTGGTTTCCCTTTACACATCATCCCTCAGTCCCTCACTCAGTGGGCTCAGTGGGTGTCCTTGCTTCCTGAGATGAGATGCTGTCTTAGACTTGAACTCTCTGCACATCAACAGCCCATGGAGTCACTATAATCACCAGAAGATGGTGCTGAGTGATGCAAGGAAACTTTGCCCTAGATCTGTTTTAAAATTTATGGAACTAAGCGAGGGAACCACTCTGATTAGCCTGTGCCCAGTGGGAGACTCTCAGGACAAATGACATGTGTCTCCCTTTTCTGAAGTCCCATCTCTCTTGACCAGACATTCTTAGCGTTATCACAAATATGCTGAGAGGTGTCGGTCATTAAAATGAATCTTCATTTGTCCTGAGGCCATAAGGAGATTGGAGTTGGTCATGAAAACTCCCTATGGCGTTATCTTAATCCCCTCAGTTTACAGGGCAGAAAAATGTACCAGTTCCCCACAGCTGTTAGTAATATAAACAGGGAACTTTGACTTGGTGAATGTAGTCTCCAGTCCACACAGCCTGGGTCTTCAGCTGGGTTAAAGACTTAGTCCCCAGGGTGCTGCTAAGGGAAGGTCACTGATTTCTTATAAGGTGGAACCCAGTGGGCGAGTATTAGGTCCTTAGAGCTGTGCCCCTGAGGAAGGTTGGGGGCCCTAGGAGTTCATACTTTTTCCTCCCCCTTCTTCTCTTCCTCTCTTCCCTGCTTCCCTGCCATGGTGCGAGTGTTCTAACTCTGTGATGTCTCCTGCTGTGATGAGCGGTCTCACACAAGCCTCCTCACTCCAGCCCAATCCTGACTGATCTCAGCCCAGGACTCTGAAGCGACAAGCTGTGACATTTTCTCCTTATTAATCTCCACAAATGTTTTGTTGTATCAGTGGAGTGCTGACTAACCTTATGTTTTCTGGGCTGGGGGTGTAGCTCCGTTGGCACTGTGTTCACCTAGAATACTCAAAGCTCTTGGCTTGCTCCCAGTATAAAACTAGGTATGGTAGTGCATGCCCATCAACCGGGCACTTGGAAGATGGAGGCAGGAGGATCAATTCAAGGTCATAAACGGCTACACAGTGACTCTGGGGCCAGCCTTCACTGGCATTACTTGAGACCCACTCTTAAAAAACAAAGGAACATAAACATTATCTGCTTCCCCCATCCAGAGCCCTGTATATATATTAGTGTAGAAATATAGAACCTGTTCCTGTGTTTGTAATAAGTATAGATCTACGAAAGTGCAGAGTTATGTGTATGCACATATATAAGCAAGCACACACACACACACACACACACACACACACACACACACACACACACACAAGCTATGAAGATAGATACATTGTAAGCTGCTGACCAGGGACAGGTCTTCCTAAGCAGCCCTGACTTCAAGGTAAAGCTAAGCTGGCCTTCAGTCCCCTCCCCCCACCAGCCTTCCCAGCAGGCCATCCAGCGCAGCCTACTTCTTCAGGCAGAACACTCACCAGTTGTCCTCATTCTCTACTCCCTTTGCTTATTTACACAGCATTTGTTTATTTGTTCTGCAGGAAGGTTGTGGGAGGATTTGCAGGACAGGTCCAGTGTCTCTGCCCTCACTGGTCGGCTTTGTGCACGCTGCACTCTCTGGAGCTCTTGCAAGTCTCTATCCAGGGACACCACCCACCTTCAGCAAACATCCTGAGCAAGCAGAACCAACCAGGGAATGCAGTCCTCCGCCTAGCAAAGGTGTGACTACTTTGACACTGTCCACAGGGACCAGAGCTGCCCAGTCACCTGGAGTTATTGCAGGTGGATGTATCTGTCTGTCTGTCCGTCCTTGGAGGTGCTTCCTCTTTGTGACTATGTGGAGATACCTCAGTGAGTCAAGCCATGTGTGAGGACCTGAGCTTGAACTCCACAATCCGCATTAAGGACAAACAACAACAAAACAGGTATGGTAGGAGATACTGGTAATCTCAGTGCTGAGAAGGTGGAGACAGGCGGTCCCTGGGGCTTTCTGGACACCCAACCTATGAGACTCTAGGCAAATTCTAGGCTAGTGACACCCTATCTTAAAACCAAACCAAACCCAAAACCAAGGTAGAAGACATTTGAGGAATGACACGGTGGGTTTTCCTCTGGCCTCAACACTTGCACTCAGATAGACAGACAGGCAGACACAGACACAGACACAGACACACACACACACACACACACACACACACACACACACACACACAGTGAGACAGCTGCTGACAAGGACTCTGGGAACCCCTAGGGAGTTTTAGTTGTGAATTTGAAGGGGTCCAGATGAACCCACTTCTTCCAGGGCCAATTCTATGGCAAGAGAGCAGCTGAGATTTAGTTGGTAACTCTGTTTCTGGAGATGTCACAATCATAAAGAGAAAAGACCACATTCCAGACAAGAGGGCTCTGCCTGGCATGTTACAGCAAACAGTGCAACTGTGACTTCCACCTGCTAAGGATAGTTTCATATTTTAATTTAATGTTTAATATTTTCACCAAGTACTTTCAGCTTGGAAATATTAACACAAATGTCTAAAAATCAATTCACAAAAATAAAGCCATATATGTGGATTTCTAGACACTATTTGCTATTCAAATGCTACCCTTGATTGGGAAATCCAGAGATCAACAAAGCAATTGTCACTTGGATTCTGTGTGTTGGACTTCAGTCTGAGACACGGTCATTAATATTTGAAGGAGGGACTTCCCTATGTGGTATTGGCAAAGCCCTGCCCTACTTCTGAGTGACAGCAATTCATTTTGAGTCAAGCTAAACTCTTTACTGTCATCATTTTCTTGGCTTTTGTTGTTATCATGACTGAAACAGCCAGTTTCACGTTGGGAAACGTAGGGATGCAGACATGCACCACAGCTCCCAGTTGTGCCTCTGCCCTGAAGGAGACTCATGAGTGAAAAAAGCCGAGGTGGGGTGTCTGCAGAAACTAACAGGTCTCTATAAACCAGTTCCACGGGCCTGGTCAGCCCTCCTTCAGTTAACACAGGAGCAAAGCGGGTTTCTCTTGTCCTCTACCTGAAGTGTTAGTCTCTTCATGGCATGTTTGGTTGATGTTTATAAGTCACCTCTTAGATTTCTTGACGTCAGCTCTTTGCAAATGGCAGTGGTAACTGCTATGGTCCTTGGAATTACAGGCAGGATCCAGGGTTCAGGTGTTACTTTTGGTTTGGTTTGGTTTTTGTTTGGGAGCAGCTAAGATGTTTGCAGTGGGTTGTTTCACCTTTGTTGAACACCTTTTCTACTTTGGACAGAGAAGTGTTGTTGTCCGCTAAATCATACACTTTATTGCTGATGATCCAAAGCCTGGATATTCAGTGCATTTTCACTCACTTTGCCAAAATGCATGCCTACAGTGCACTACACACCAGAGAAGTTACTTTTGAAATATGCCTTAAACATACACATACATCACCCATGTCCCTGTGTCCACACACATCCTGTGTTTTAAGTTGGATGAGTTCAAATCCTCTTATTTTCAGTTAGCATGAATATCAGCCTCAACTTAAAACTTCACAGCAAAATCTCTTCTTTTTCCTTTTGTAGTTCATTTCCATTGCCAAATGGCCAAGATTTGGACTTCTGTGACCACGATGCCCCAGCAGTCTGTGTCGATTTCCTTCTCGCTGCAGTGACCAAATGTCTTGACCAAAGCAGCTTGAATGAGGACCGATGTTTTAGCTTCCATGTCAAGAGTAAACTCTGTTCTGATGGGGAAGGCACCATGGCAGAAGCGTATGGCTATTCACTTATATCTTTGTGGACCAGGAACCAAGACTATACATTTCAGGGCCCCCCAACACCCCTCTTCCTCCGGGGGGTCCTCATTTCTGAAAAGTCATGGGCCTGAGGTTTCAGCCCCTCCTCCCAACTGTTTGTGTGTAGGTCTGCCCTGATTGCACAGGGCCTCCTTGGCTTGAGGAGGTACCGGAGTGTAGGCGAGGCTCCACCTGCATGGCTATGGGGAGCCGTCAGGAAGAGCATAAACTTCCCAGTGTGACTGTTATGGTATCATGTGTGCGCCTGTAAGCAATCCCTCACTCATGTACTGTAAGGAAATGCCATAAACTCACTGGTTTGCCAGGGTGAACCTTGGTGGGACTGTGCTTTGGTTTGTCATTGGGACCCTTTCATGGGTAGTCAGACATTGTTTATATCTCCCCTCAGAATGAATTCTTATGATGGATGGTACAGTGCCTCACGTTGACTGCTGTGTGGTGTGGCCACGTCTAGCCACACTTTCCCCATATCCTCACACCCATGTTCCAGGACAGTTCCCAGCCAGCACCTCATCATTTGAATACATTATTTGGGAGACAGGCAAGGGAAGCTCCTTCACATAAGGTGGCATAGCTCTTTTCAGACGTCATCAGGGTGTTGACACAGTGATGGTGAGTGTAACATTGGACGCCAGAGCCACTCGAATTTGGTGAATTTCTTGGTTCACAGCAGAGCTATGGGGACAGAGTGTGACTAGATGGGGCTGGCAAGGTGGACGGACATTCAGGGACTGAATTTTGTGTCTGAATGGACAAGGGTGTTCACTTAGGATACTGTTTAGTTGCAATTTTGGTAAGAATCCACTCTAACATACTGTGTGTGTATGTGTGTGTGTGTGTGTGTGTGTATTTGTGCATATGTGTACATATGTGTGTATGTTTGTGCATGTGTATATGAGCTGTGTATGTGTATATGTGTGTACATGTATGTGTGCATCTGTGTGTGCATGAGTGCATTGCATGCATGTGTGTGCAAATGTGTGTAGTGCACTGTATGCGTGTGTGTACACATGTGTGCAAGTGTGTGTTTACATGTATGTATATGCATGTGTGTATGCATATGAGCATGTGGGTACACACACACACACACACACACACACACACACACACACAAGCCAGAGCAGAATGTTGACTCTCTTCCCATCTGTCTCTGTCTCATTGCCTTGAGAGAGTCTGATGGAACTGGATGCTCACTGCATCAGCTCAGTCGGCCAGCCAATGAGCTCTCAGGATCTTCCCATTATCAGCTCCAAATACTGGGGTTGCAAGGTACTCACAACTGTGTGGCTTTTTACAAGGGTGCTGGGGATTTAAACTCAGATCTTCACGCTTGCAGAACAAATGCTCCTACCCACAGGGCCATCTGTCCAGTTCCTAAGAGAAGGATGCCTGAGATCACAGACAAGGGTAAACAAGCCCATGGAAACCACACTAACCATCCCACTGTGAAGGAGAATGACAACCCACATCAAAGGAGACCTCCAGTGAGTCGTTCTGAGAGAGCACTCAGCAGAGGGCTGGGTGAGTATCCGAGGAACCTCTACTGGTGTTTGTCACTGTGGTCAGCCACTTCCAGGACAGTTAGGAGCCCATGGTCATGCCGGCTGGAGAGCCTGCTGTTCTCATTGCTCATGAGGTGATGAGCAGCAGCCTTCTGAGAGAAGGTGCCTTGACCTCTCCGAGCTCATGCGGTCATGCTTTTACTCCACAGTCTTTCAATTTGACTCTGCGCTGTTCTTGCTCGTCATTCTATGTTGCTGGCGGGAGTTCAAGTTTTGGCCTCAGTAGTTTTCTGGAGAGCGGTGGAGTAATTCTTGTGAAGAAGGTTGTTGGACTTAAAGGTGCAGTTTTAAGGTATAAATTAGAGTCTCAAGGGCAGGGGTACACACCTCAGCTGCAGTATGCTCCAGCTCTGCCAGCATGCACAGAGGAACCCCAGTCTTCCCCCCTGCTGCCCTGGGACTCATTACTAGTCCTCCCTGAGAACATTCTCTCCACCCCAACATAGACTGTCTCCCTGGAGGACACTGTCCCAGCCTTCCTATGTAATGTAGGTGTTGTTTTGTACCTGTGATTCAGCTCAGCTCTGTGAGCACTTACCACCTATTTCCCAGGCTGACATTTGAGAACATAAGACATTGTCCTCGTGCTCATCAACCTCATGGGTAATGATATCTTCCCCACATACTTCAGCCTCTTGGTTTGTGCATTTGGGAGTAGATGTGAGTGTCCTAGCCAACCAAAGCTCTGTGACAACTGAGTGAAAAGCCAACTCCAGGCTGCCACTTCTGCCTTCACTCTGTTCCTGATTTAAATGCTGCTGAAGACACGTCTCCTGGTCCGAGGAATGTGGTTATGCTGCCTCCCACCCTTTGCCATAGACCATATCGTATTTGCAAGTTGTTGCTGTTAACTTTCCACACTCTTTCCTGAGAAGTGCTGTGGTGGAGATGAAGGTGGAGGGTGAAGATGGTGGAGACAAGATAGGGATGGTGGCAGGGGTGGATTAGGCAGAGATGGTGGAGGATTGAAGAGGGAATTGGTAAAGATGTAGACACAGCAGAAAGAAATGGTAGAGATAGTGGAAATGTTACAAAGTGGAGATGGTAGAGATGGTGGAGAAGGTTAGAGGATGAAGGCGATGGAGACAGTAGAGGTGAGATGGTGAAGATGGTGAAGACAGCAGAGAAGGCTAGACAGGGATGATGGAGACAGTGGAGGTAAGATGGTGAAGATGATGAAGACAGTGGAGAAGGTTAGATGGGGATGATGGAGACAGTGGAGAAGTTTAGATGGTAAAGATGGTGGAGACAGTGGAGAAGGTTGGATGGGGATGATGGAGACAGTGGAGAAGGTTAGGTGGGGATGATGGAGACAGTGGAGAAGGTTAGATGGAAATGATGGAGACAGTGGAGAAGGTTAGATGGGGATGATGGAGATAGTGGAGAAGGTTAGATGGGGATGATGGAGACAGTGGAGAAGGTTAGGCAGAGATTATGGAGACAGTGGAGGTAAGATGGTAGAGGATCAGCAGAGACTAGAGAGAGTTAGATCTTGGAAACCATCAGCACACTCTCTATCAGGGCTTTGATGAGTATGCAGCTTTTCTCCAGCTTCTATTTTATACAACAGAAACACACACACACACACACACACACACACACACACACACACAAACATGTACATACAATATCTTCAATCAAACTTTGGCGGCAAATCAAAGACTTTAATTGTTCTCATTAGACTAACCTGTGCAAACAACATTGACCTCTGAACTCTGTTTAGGAACACAGGGAAGTTCCTGGTCTCACACTTTTCTTGTAAGTTCCATAGCTAAGGACACAGCAGCCTTCAGTTCCCAGCGTGCATTGGCCTTGCCGGTAGGTGATCCAGCTGTCTTTCTTCCTGTCTGTGAGACTCCTGGTCTGTAAACCAACATGAGGTCCTTGTGGTTGGTTTTTCTGAGTAGCACCAACTTTGCAGGTCTGAACTGGGGGAGCCCGGCCACACAGGGACCCTCTGCCCCTGCACCCTGACACCCCAGCAGCACCATGCCCTGGGTGCCCCTGAGCAATGTGCTTTCTTCTTCAGTGAGAAGACACAGTCACAGCTTTGCAAGCCAGTGTGGCTTTGGAGGTGCAGGAGGCTGAGGAGCCATTTGTACAAGTCAGCTAGGGCCACCCTGCCCATCAGGTCCTGGAGCTTAACTTCAGGTTTTCTTCCTCTCTGGGTCTGCTTTTCACCTAACAGACAATGAGGTTTGGACTGCTCAGTGGTTTCCAGCAGTGGGGGCAATGCTGTGAAAGCTGCCTCTTCTGACTCCAAGAGGCTGGCCTGGGCTGTCAGTGGGAGTGACTTTTAGGGGCTCCCATCACTTGTCAGTTCCATGAAAGAGTTAAATGAATCCTTAGGAAGCTCAATACAGCTCAGTTCTGTTTCATTTTTTAATATTGGCTGCCAGGAGACTCTGAATCTAGCTGCTGCCTCCTGTGGCCCATACACATAAATTTTATCATTCAGTCTAATTTATGTCATTTTAGTATATGTTTTATATTTATTTGAATTTGTCTAGTTTGTTTTACACATGCCTCAAGTCCAACTGAAGTGTTTGTAGCCTGAGTTTAAATGGTAATAAATAAAATGATTGCATGTCCGTCCCTTAGATAAACATGGATTATGCTGTCACTGCACTGTGGAATGGGGTCTGTCACACTCACAAAAGGAAATATGCTTATGCTAACCAGTTCCCAGCTTCCCAAGAAGTTAAATGGTGAGTTACCATATGACTGCAGGACCATGCCTAATACTGCAGAAAGGAATTAAAAGTACACACACACACACAGAGTAATGGTGCTGTTCACAGGAGCTATTAGATGACTAATGAACAAAATGTGGTATGTCCACACAGTGGAATGTTATTTAGCTATGAAAAGGGATGGAGTTCCAATATTTCCTACAACATAGATGGATCTTGGAAGCACTATGCTAAGTGAAATAATCCATCCACAAAGAATAAATTATATAGATTCTGCTTTTATGAAATACCTAAGGCTATCAAGCTTATAGAGACAGAAAGTAGATTAGAGGCTACAGGGCACAGGGGTGGGTGTGGAGGGTGGCTGGCCGAGGGGGATAGCTGGTAAGCTTTAATGGTCACAGAGTAGCTAATTGTTGGTGCTGAATAAGCTTAGACATAGACAATGGTAGTAGTTACAGCAGCAACCCAGCACTAAGATTTTGCAGAATAACATGGTGTAATTAATACCACCCATGTGTGCACTTAAAACAGCAAATTTTCTCTTCTGGCCATGGGTAAGCTTATACAATCTCATAAGAGATAACTTCTAAAAAGTAAATGCTGTGGGGAATTTAGATTGTTTATCTTATTAATAAGAACTAGAGAGTATTTATGATGAAAAAATAAATGTAACTGGAAAGCAGTGCTTATGAGGGTCTGGTGTGGCCTGCAGGCTGTCAGATCTGAAGCCCCTGTACCTTCCTCAGCTCATGGAGGCAGGTTCTCACATTCTACGTGGTGCGTCAGGAACTCTTAGTCCTGGCTATAACCTCTCAGAATATTCTAGCATTCTTTGATTCTCCTACTTTGTGGAAAGATTACAGGGTAAGGAGTGTGGGGGCACGAGCTTTGGGCTCCGTCTTTACTTCTCCCATCCAAGTACTAACCAGCCCTGACCCGGCAAGCTTCTGGTATCTTAGGGGTAGAATGACTCAGCCTTGACTTGTATCATTCTGGAACGTGCATCTGGGATAAAAGGTGCCAAATGAGCCTTTCAGTTTGTGTGATAGCTCTCAGTCCATGGGATAGATAAAATAAAATAAAATAAAAAAATAAAAATGTCATACATTTCTTCCTTTCATAATATTTGAAGGTGTTTCCCATTGATTCAAACAATTGATAGAGGTGCGATGGACAGAGAACAGTCATGTATTTCCTCACTGGAGAAGGCTGCCTGTCAATCCCAGAGGTCAAAGGCATCAGTGATGTGATGAAAGAGAAAGCTGGGCTAGCCATGAAGTCTGTGTAGCATGATGGGAGTCGTGGGCTTGGATGGGTGTGCTCCCTGCTTTGGCACACGCTAAACTAAACACATGCCATTGGCCCCTTCCCTCGGTGTATTAAAGTCACGAGAGAAAAAAAAATTCCAAGGTCAACTTAAGCCTCCCTCCTCCAAGGTCTTGCCTGTAACCCTGTGCTCAATGTGAATATTTTCGCTTGAGTCGCAACACTGCTCAAACAAGCCAAGAATCCCTTGCCTTTTCCCCAAGCAGCTGTAGAGAGCATATGTGAAAGTAAACTAATTAAGAAGGGTTTTCAAAAGGTCTATGCTTAAGAAGGTGAGAATCAGGAGATAGGAAGTGCCGTCTGGTAAAGTAAACCAACTTGAAATCTGGTAGAATGTTTATAGTCAGCTCTCCGTGTGGTCCACAGTCCAGCCCTGCACAGCCCTGTTTGTGCTAGGAACAGAGTCTGGGGGTTGTAATTGGATCCTTTCAGTTATCCAGTAAGCAGAAACTACGAACTGTATTAGGGTTCTCAGAGTCCCCAGGGCCTGACACCAGGACTCCTTGGCTACAGAAAGTACCTTCTGCCATTGGAGCTGTTAAATATGGTCACAGACTGTGCAGTGCAGACTTAAATCTTTACAAAGTGCTCTTTAGCTGCTCTAACGAAAAGCATATGTACATTGTCCGAGCCCCACATAAGCTCTTCTGTAAATGTCATTTGTGAGCCTACAGCTTGCTTTTCTGGTAACACACACGCACACGCTCATTCAGTTTCTGCTGAATATTTTCAATTTGTGATCCATTCCCACTTGGGTTTCTTTGGGTTGATTGCTGGCAAGTGAGCTTAGATGGCTCAGGTCATCTCTGATCTGGGATTCTGAGCCACAAAGATGCTTTTTTCTGAGGAAAGCTGTGTTGAAAATTCCTTAGATGTGAGCGACTTTGCCCACTCTGAGATTTCACTCCAGTTTTTATGTCTTAGCTCAAGGGCTTAAAAGAGAGATAGCTCAGCCAGTTAAAGATACTTGCTATCAACCCTGATACCTAAGTTTGGTCTCCTGGGCCCAATATCCAGTGTCTAGAAACTGATGAACATTCCCCTACAACCTGTTCTCTGTATCATGTCCCACCCTCTGTGGGGATTCTATGACCACAGCCATGGTGCCTCTACCTCACATACCCCACGAAGTAACAAAGTGAGGTCCATGCGCATGAGTTGGAGCTGGGTGTCTCCTGCCAACTTACTATCTGTGACTCTCCAGTAAATTCTACTTCCTAGGGCAGGTAATGGTGTTAGAATCCATGACACATCAACTCCTTTACCAGGACAGTGAGCTCCACTCTGCTGTCTGCACAGAATGACTTTGAAGAGGCAAGGCTTTGAATATCCAGGTCCATCAGTCCCCTCCTGGGAATCTATCTGAGACACAGATCCCATGCCACTTCTGTTAGTTGGTAGAGATAGCCACAGGTCAACATTGTAGAGTTTGTCCTCAAATGGTCAAGAAACAATGCAACAGAATAGAAAGCCCTGGATGGAGACAGGGAGGATGGTGCACTGTTCACAGCTAGACCTGATGGTGTCAGGCAGGCACCAGTGGTCCACCGAGCATACACACGAGTTTTAGTGCAAGAGCTGCACAATTGGGATATGGCCATTCATCAACATTACTAAGTATATATAAAAGTGCTGTTGTAACCCTTGAAGATCATGTGGCGTAGAGCCTACGGTCCCACCTGCGGCACACACACAGTCCCCTGGAATGATTGGAGGAGGAGTAAGCTTCCCAAGGAGAGCACAAGCTCTCTGATACATTACTGGAAAATTCCCTTTCTAAATCATGTGGGCCATAGAGTTGTCTACCCCTGTTGTTGGCCCAGGTTTTGGGAAACCAGCTTTCACAGTGAAGGGTACTTAACACTGAGTTGGATTTATGGGTATGAGTTGGCTTGGGTACTTCAGTGATTCCGGATTTGAATGCAGGGACCTTCAGGGTGATGTGCTCCAGTATTTTTTTCTAGTTAGTTCCCTGTGATTGTCATGATATTTATACAAACAAAAATCCTGTCATTGTGACTAGTTGTTTAGTATCTCAACATGCTGTGATGTCACAGTCCAGTGGATGACATTGGATGGTTGCATGAGCTGTCTTCTCTCTGTAACACCATACTTGACAAAGGCAACTTAAGAAATAAAGGTTCATTTTGCTTACAGCTCAAGGGTACAGTCCATCATAGTGGGAAGTCACAGAGCCAGGGGTGTGAGGCGGCTGGTCACGTTGTGTCCGCAGTCAGGAAGCAGAAGAGATGAATTGCTGGTATTCTGAACACTTTGTCCTTCGTATTCAGTCGAGGACTCTAGCACATGGAATGGTGCCACCTGCAATTACGTGTGTCTTCACACCCCGTTTGACTGTATCTAGAGACTCCCTCACAGCTGTGCCCAGAGGCTTGTCTCCTGAGTTGACAGTCAGTATTAATCGTCACAAGAATACAACAACCTACAGGCCAGGTCTCAGTACCCCTTTCTCCCTACCCCACACCTCAGTCTCACTAGAAATGTACCTTGAAAATGCAAATCGAGTCTGCACCCCGCCCCAAGAAGTCACCCCAAGGAGACTTACTGATACCGAGAACGGGAATACAATGTTTCTTTCTTGCATTGCACTGCTCATTATTGGCAAAGTTAGTCCCTGACCAGCTCTGAATAAATCATCAGGGTGACATCAGGAGATGAATTCCAGGATGCACAGCTATCCCTGGCACAGTCAGACTTGTGGGAAATGGGGCAAAGGGAGATGACTCCACTCTAGGTTTTAGTCATCAGCCTCTGAGTCATGCTTAGGAGCTTCTCTGTGGGCTACATTGGCCCAGTTTTCATGATTTATTTTGTTATCTATTTTATGAAAGTATCAACATGTACAGCTTTCCTTGGTATATGAGAACTGCTTGTTATTTGCTTAATAAAAGAATGCTTCCCTTGGTATATTACGCGGGATGATTTTCATATAGCAGACACCCTCTACTATAAATTAAGGAAGTAAAAAAGTAATAAAAAAATTACAGCTCATCTTGTGAGCTGTTCTATACTTCTTGAAAGTTTCTGGAAAGTTCTCTAAAATATTATTTTAGTTACGACCTCTCCTCCTCCTCACTCTCTATTTCCACAATCTTCCATTCCATCCCTCTCTCCTTGTTAAAAGTCAAAATAGTTTCTGAGATTGACTCACACAGAGTACTTTCCTTCAGCCCTTTTGGATTCAGTTTGAGTGGGAAATATCCCCCAACTTTTGCGGGTGGAGCTCGATTACGTATTCAGTACCTGGGACAACTTAGCAGGCCATGCTTCACATTACAGCTAGTGTGTGCCGGTCTTTCTCACCAAGTTCTCAGTACCTGGGACAACTTAGCAGGCCACGCTTCACATTACAGCTAGCGTGTGCCAGTCGTTCTCACCAAGGTCTCTTCATGGAGTCAGCTGTGTCTCATTAGGTCATATGGTGTCCTCCTCAGAGCATGGTTCTTAACTGTCCCCTTTGCTCTGGCTGTAATAGGGGAATACTAGACCAGGCTACAACTTTCTCAACAGACGCTTGTTCCTTACAGTTCTGGAAACTGTGCAGGCCAAGGTCACAGTGCTGACATACTTTCCTCTGGTGAGACCCCACTCACGGCTTCCTGGAAGAAAGCTGACACTGTCACTGTCCAGTTACCTCCCAAGAAGCTACATCTCACTGAGGACATCTCAGGTGGTGTTAGGATTTCAACACAGGAATGGCGGGGGCACACAATCATGGCACGTTTTATGTCAAACAACATCTAGGGAATTACATTCTGAAGATGCCATTCGTTGACACGACTATGCTTGGAGTTCTTCAGAAGGGGTGCTGAGGCACGCCATGACTGGGCTGAGACCATGGGGCTCACAAGCAACAGCACCTGGGATTGGACTTTGGAGTGAGTCTAATTTCACAGCTGCACTCCTCATCACTAAATTGCTTCTGTAAATTGCATATGCATGCTATCTCACCTGGGAGTTTGCACACCACCATGGCATCACAGACCCCTCACCTGGCTCATGATATCTGTGAGTTTGCACACCACCAATGTGCCACAGACCCCTCACCTGACTCATGATAGCTCATCTGTGAGTTTGCACATCACCTCATTATCTCAGTCCCCACCTGGCTCTGTCGAGCCCCTCCCCTGAGCACCTGTTCTGTCCTAACCTTCCTCCCCTACAGTCCTCCTTCACTCTCTACTTCATGATTTCGGTGGTTGTGTGTTTTTATATGTGTGTGTTCCTATATGTGTGCACATGTGTGTGGGGTGCACGTGGAGGTCAGTGGCGAATATCTTCTTCAGTTGCTTGACGCTTCAATTTCTGAGACAGGGTCTCTTGATGAACCAGAACTTGATGATTTGTCTAGACTGGCAGCTGGTACACCTCAGGCATCCTTCTGTGTCATCCTCCCCAGTGCTGGGATTACAACTGTTCATACCTTAGCACCTAGGTTTCTCATGGGTGCCAGGAATAGAACTGAGGTCCTTCTGCTCATGCAGCTGAGACTATCCTGACCAAGCCATGCCCCCCACACCCTCTCTACAATTTTTCTACCTTCTTTTTTACTTGAGAACAAGGTTTTTTGTGTTGATTTTTAGGGGCTTTTGTTTGCTTGTTTGAGTCATGGAAGGCACACACGTATATACTGAAAATTGTAGATGGCAATAAGATGCAAACAATGCATTTTCACTAAGTAGAAAGAGAAGTCCCTGACCAGAGTCCCCATCCCCTCCCTCTTCTGATTATCCTGAATAATAAACATAAAGACGGTTGTGTGCTGAGCTCATATTCTCAAACTCCACTCAAAGAGAAGGCTGCCTCTAACCCTCAACTGTCTTTTTTAATTTTTACAATGTCTTAGTTTACACTGGAATAAAGCTGGAAGGAGTTGCCTGATGACCCTTAAAATGGGGGGAAATTAAAATAATTGAGGCTGGGATTTGTGTGTCTGGTGTTTGGCCTGTGGGCCTGGTTCTCATTAGCTCAGCCCACAGTCTGGGATTGATTTTGCAGCTCTCTGTTGGGTTGACTGGCCTCTTTATTACCACATGTACCATAGGCTGAGCCAAGCACCCCAATATGAAGCATTAGGTACATGAAGCCAGTCATGGGTCTGGGGCATGAGTTCTTTGTTCAAGTCAGGGGTGTCTAGGTTCTGCAGTAATTCTGGCTGGGTGGATTATTTCTCATAGGGATGGTCTGTGCTGGCTCTCTCTCTCTCTCTCTCCATCACTCTCTCTCTCATCTTAAATTGCACATAAATTTGAAAGATTAAGTTTGTGCAGGTTATTCTGAGACTTTCCTAAGGGCCCAGAGTCTGTCACACTATCCTCATTACAAATGTTGACAAAAATATATTTTATTTATTGAAAACAATAGAAGCACTACACATGTTTACATTTCATATTACTTTTTCCTATTTTTATACTAATACATTTCTTATGTTCATACTTATGCAGGAAATGGAGACTGAACCTTGTGTGTGTACTTACATACACATGTGTGTGTTTGTGTCTCTGTGTGTGATGGGTATATATATATGTGTATGTGTGTCTCTATATATGTGATATGTGTATATGTGTGTATGATATGCATGTGTGCGATATATGTGTTAGAATATGTGTGTGTGTATGTGTGTGTGTGGTATGTGCCTTATGTAGCCCAGGCTGGCCTTGAACTTAATACGTAGCTGAGCATGACCTTGAACTTCTAATTCTCCTGCATCTACCTCCCAGAATGCTGAGATTCCAGGTGTATGCAACCATACCCAGCTATTTATATTGTTTTTTAAAACAAAAGCAAAAACATGCCTTCAATTTCCCTAGGGAAGATCCCAGAATAATAATCCACAGAAGTAGGAAATTTGCATTCTTACATATTCTTATCTGCAATCCTGACTGTGGTAGAGGTCTCCCAATTTCAGGACAGGGTTTGAGTGCACCGTCAGTAGGCGGGATTTGCCAAGGCACCATTGCCATTACTGTGCAAACATACAGACCCTCAGTGCTTGTGCTAGCCTGCACTGTGGGCTCTTCTGCTGGCCTGGTCCCACCCCTGACCCCGACGCCTGCCATCACCATGCTGAGTCTGTAAGCAGAACTCTGGCCTATGGAAGGAATCTTTACAAATTCAAGTGGAAGGATAAACAAACATGCCAGGCACCAGATGAGCAGTCCGCCCTCTGTCTGGTGATTACCCACCCCCACCCCACCCCCAGGAAGACATAAACACCCCAGAAAAGCTCCCTCTCAGCCAGGCACTTGGATAAACAATCCAGCCCTGGCCCTGGTGAGCCCCTAGGTCTGCACTGGGGAAGTCTGTGAGTTCATTGTCTCTCCTCACTCTAGACTCCACATGTGAATCTTCCTGTCCACAGCCCTTGAGCTCGGAGGGAGCCCCTGGAGGACCCACAGGGATTCTTCAAGCAGAGAGGACCCAGATATGGCCTGAGCCTCCCGTCTCACCATCATCAGCTTGTCCAGAGGGATCTGTAGACTCTGTCCAACCTTATAGACAAGCTCTATGCCCATTGGCAAGATGAATGCCTTGCTGTGTGTCCAGCGGCTCTGTTGAAATGAGCAGATAGCCAGATCTCAACACACCTACCTTCATGCCTTCCCTCATCTTCTTTTGGCCCAATCTGGGTAACTCTAAAATTTTTATTGAATTTTCATGGTTAGGTGAATCATGGGGAAAAATAAATGTCTGGGATGTATCCAGATATGGCCAGGGACCAGCAGAAAGGGCAGAAAAGCCTTCCCCCAGAAGTGAAATGTCACATGTTTCTCTTTAGGTTTCTGTGCCTGGAGCTTACAAGGGAATGGCAGCAAAAGCTGAGCCCCCTCCCCCCACATCAGGTTCCAAGAATTGGGTCTTTCCCACACCCCAGGGGAAAACTCTTCATTCTGATGAAATGGACGATATTATACACAGCTTGTTAAACACGTGGCCGATCAGCTGGGCAGTGGGCTTCTTGTGGGCTCCAGGTCTGCGTTCTGGCTCATAAACCAGTCCCACACTGCCTGTTCCCGGGGTTGACTCTCAGCTCTTGACTCACATTTGAGCCCACAGTCCTCTGAAGCTGGTGTCTCTGCAGGCTGACAGTGGATAGATGTGCAGAATGGTTCCAGACACTGGCCTGAGCCAGATGTGGGGCCTCTGGCTTCAGAAGGCAGAGGTGTGGGTGGGGGGTGGGGGGGGGGGGGGGGGGGAGTCCATTCGCACCCTGGGTCTGATGAAAGATGGACGATGACTCTGTATTTTCTTCTGGCAAATTATATATCAGAAAGACAGGAGACTGAGGAATTAATTCAAGATTAATTTACGGACGACTGCACAAGGAATTATTTGGCCAACAGATGAAAAATGAAATTTTCACTACAAAGAGAGAAAATTGGAGAAGGGTTAAATTTTAATCCCATTTCCCAGAAAGAATTATTGTGTCCCAAGACCTTTGTTGGAGCCTCAATTAATCATTCAAGTACCTGACTTTCACACACGTCAGTGAACAAGTACACAAAACCTAGGGTATCATGTGTGTTTGGTGAAGTAGTTCTGTTTGAGGATGGAAGGAATAAATTAGCCCTGTATTAAGCATTATGAATCTCCCAAATCAAAACAGTCAACTGGATATTTAATCCAGATCATGGCAGGTTTTTACCCCCCCCTTTTTTTAAGCAAGAGGAGAAACATATTTTTTTAAAAAAAAAGAAGAAAAATTATTTGAGGGTCTGTTCAATCTTAACGTCTTGTATGAACAGAGCAGGTGTCTCTGTTCGCCAAATCAGAAGGAAGGTGGAGGCTGGAGGAAATGGCTCACAAACACAAAGGTATTGGGGGGACTGCTGGGACGGGGTGTGGGTTGTGGGTAACTGCAATGAGAAACTAGGATGCAGGCTCTGAGACTTAAGCTCTAACCTCAGATTGCGTTTTGTCTTAAGAGAAAAAAAATATGCATTTGTAAAAAGTGGTAGTATTTCTCTTGAGCATACACAAACCAAACGTGAGGGAGTCGAGAGAACTGTGGTGGGCGTGGCGTGGGAGCGGGGAGGTGCTCCATCTTGAAATATTAAAAGCTGAGCTTCCGCTGAACATCTTGAAGCCTCAGCAAAGAGTGTCTAGACAGCATTTTCTCTATGCACTGCCCAGATTTGGATGCGAATGGCCATTTGAGAGAGGAGAAGCAGATCAACTTTCAACAACGGGTTCTGTCTAATGTCCTGTGTGGTCCCATCATTTCCTGAAAACCACCCACATGATACCTGCATTTCTAAAGCACCAAGCGGGTGGGGGTGGGGGAAGCAAATGGATTACATCAGAACCTAGAGGGAAACAGAAGGAAATGTAACTGAATCTGCCCTGTGAGCAGTACACAACAGGGTAAAAAGCCCCGTGATTAGGACAGAGCCGTGAGCCCTCGCATGCAAGGAAGGTGGGCTGCCATCCGCAGAGACCAGAAATTCTGCCAGATCAGATGTCTGATCCTGTGGGGAAGGCACTCATTTACTTGGCAGCCTCCCTCTCTATCTGTGCATTCTCTCTCTATAGCTGGGTACCTCAGTGATGGAAACTTCACCAAGGGACTCATGCCTACCGGGGAGGAAATTTTTTTCCTCTCAATTTTCTCTTTTTATTGAGTCAGCGAGCATGGTGCACAACCGATCTTTCCTGCTTCTATCTTTGGCAAGTTTGACGCGATTAGCTGAGCAACGCCTTTCATCTGTGGACTATGTGAAGACAGAGGAAAGGAAGCCCAGGGTGAAGAGATAACGTTCATCCCCTGAAGCCCTCTGTGTCCAGTTGGTGTTTCTTCCTTACTTCAATGACCACATCATACATTTTTTACATATAGATAAATATTTAAACTTATTTAAATACTTCAAGGAGGTCTGTAACATGAATCTCAAGTGGTCTTATTAATAAAAGCAAACCTGAAGCCAGGTATTGGGGTGAATGCTGGAAGATCAGAGAAGCGGAACAAGCCACAGCCACCTCACCTCGCCATCCTTAGCTGATCCTGTTTCCTCAGACTGGAAGCCTCTGAGTCCTCATCCAAATGGATCTCAGCTGAACTGCTACTCAAAAGTCTAAAAGCTTAACCAACCCTAGTTCCTGGTCCTCATGCATTATA
This sequence comes from Peromyscus nudipes, assembly GCA_902168325.1. NCBI lineage: Eukaryota > Metazoa > Chordata > Mammalia > Rodentia > Cricetidae > Peromyscus > Peromyscus nudipes. The sequence goes on along the minus strand of CABHPH010148587.1, from coordinate 13,951 downwards.
TACCTTTCTGCTTTCTGCCCTCACTTCCTGGGATAAAAGGCGTGAGTAACCATGCCTGACTGTTTCCAGTGTGGCTTTAAACTCACAGAGATCCGGATGATCTCTGCCTCCCAAGTGATAGGATTAAAGGTGTGAGTGCCACCATTTTCTGGCCTCTATATCTAGTGGCTATTCTGTTCTCTGACCCCAGATAAGTTTATTAGGGTGCACAATATTTTTGGGAAATACAATATCACCACAGAGGTAGGCAATTCAAGATCACCCAGGAGGTTGGGAAGATGGTTCGGTGGATAAAGCACTTGCCACACAAGTGTAACGACCGGAGTTCAGATCTCCAGATCTCACCTAAAAAGCCAGGTAGAGGTGGCAGCCTCCTTTAACACTCAGGAGGCAGAGAGAGCAATCCCTTGAGCAAACTGTCTAGCTAAATTAGCCTAAGTCGGTGAGCCCTGGGTTTAGAAAAGACTCTGCCAATAAATAAAGCAGAGAACAGCTGGGAAAGATAACTCATATCAACTTCAGGCATCCTCACTCAGGGACACATGGTATGCATACACTACACAAGCAAAATAAAATCTCAGAGTTGAGTGGGTTAATTTTTTAAATTTTTTTTTAAGCCAAACACTGATCCCAATGCAGGAACCCCATGAGCAGATGTCTAGCTCAGGACCTCACGAATGTACAGGGCTTGGCAGGAAAGGTTCCACTGTGGCCTGCTCACTCTGTGAGGGATGCCTTAAGCAGGGATGTGGCTTCTTCATTCATTTCTGCTAAGGACTGGGAAAAACAGGACTTGGAGGCTTCATCCAGACCTCCAGCCAGAATGAGCTACAGCAACAAATACATGCACATCACAGACAAAATCTTACGTAAGGATAAACCATTTCCAGGTTCTAAGGCAGGGGCTCGCCAGTTACTTAAAGGTATGGCTTTTATAGCAAGACCATCAGGAAGGAGGTAGGTGGACCAGCTACCTTAACACCCATCACCGGAGACACCGTCACTCTGAGATTTCCATCTCCCCGGCCCCTGCAAACCCAGGAATGCAAAGCTTCCTGAGAAAAATGAGAGACTTGTACTGTAAGGTCATTCAAGTCCAATGTTTACCCAACACTTGCTAGCAGGGCTTATGCAAAGAAAGCACTGTTCAGAATAAGGAGACCCATGTGTAGACTTCAGTCTCTCCCAGAGGAGTGAGATGGAGTAAGTCTGTCCATGAATTTGAAAGATAACTGAGCTTCCTATTAAGTGATTATAATATACCTATATATTATTAGTTTTTAGCTGGATGCAAACTCAGTCTATAGACCAGGCTTACCTTAAACTCACAAGAGATCTGCCTATTTCTGCTTTCTGGGTGCTGAGATTAAAGACATGGATGACCACACCTGCCTCTGCTTATTTCTTGATGCTTGTATGAAGACCAGTAATGATTGAGATTCCTGGTAGCCTCAGATTAGACACATGTGAGTGAGAATGTCAGATGTTCGCTCCCACACTTCTTTCTAAAATCAAGGCTCTCCTCATTCATTTCAGTATAGAGGGAAGGTGTCTTATCAGTGCCAATGATGGACTTGGTGTTCTGAACACGAAAATAGTTTAGTTCTGTCTTGTGCAAGACAGAGCCACTGTGGCCAGCTCCTTTCTCATGTGAACTATATCTCCCCTTTTCTCTTCTTGCTACTCTAGAAAAGCTAAATGGGGACCAGGACTAGACTCAGGGGAAGGTGAGTCATGGTACAGAGCACAACTGAGCAACCCTGATGCTCATGGCCCTTTCTGCAGTGGGAATGCCTTTCCCCAGATTCCTTTGCAGGGTACCATGTGACTAGTTCTTATCTGCATGGTCTGAAGGAAATGCAGCAACCCAGACACTGTGTGCTGCCTGCAGGCTGACACCTTCATTATGAACCCAATGCAGCGACACCCACCTCCTTAGGGTTTATGGCACCAGACATGGAAGAAGCCATAATATTCCCAAGAAAAATATCCAGCTCCACAGGCCACATCCACATGCTATGTGACTGAGGCATAGACTTTTGTGTTAGGTTTACATTTATTTGGGTCATGATGTTCGTTTACCTTGGAAAGGTTCTAGCCTGTGTGTGGAGCTCAAGGGATGGGTTTAATCCCTGTCCATTTAGATCAAGAACCAAAGGTCCCACAAATCACCCAGTGTCTTCTCTTGATCATTAGCATAATTTAGCTCAGGAAGTAAATGGGCCATGGAGAGCCAAGCTGGGGAAACTGGTGCTTCCTGCACCAGGCCTGTGGGGGCTGCCATCACCACTGCTCTGGGTAGGACACTTCAACTCAAAGTTCAAGGACACCAACACAATAAGATTGAAAGGGAAAATAGTGACATAGAGTATCTTTGGAGTTTGGAGTCGAAGGGGTGGCTGGGGACCCCGTGGCAGGCTGCTTGTTTCCTCTCTGCACACCTGCACACCTTTTCCTTCTACGGATTTTTCTGGTAACCATTCCTCCTCTGTAGAAGAGCATGTGGAAGCCATTCTCCCTCCAAGCTGGATTGGGTGTGACTCTCCAGCTCCTACATCTGACTAGGAGTTAACTTTGTTCTTCCCTTTGCATAAGCTCCCACGAGCTTGGTTCTCTTTTGATGTTAGGCCATGGGGTATTGCCAGCCGCTGGTCTGCTTCCTTCCCATTCTGGTCAGAATGGCATGGAGACACGGGGTGTTTTTTAAACGGATTTTAGGGGTAGTGGGGTAATGACCAGAATGTGGGTAATTACAAGTGGCATCTCTGGCATTAGAGCAGACGGTGAGATGTTGGGCAAAGGTCGATCATGTTTGCATGACACAAACACTAAGTTTTATATTGACTATGTTTTAGCTGTGTTAGGTGTCTGGAAAAAAAATCTAGAACAGCCCTTGTTCTTCAGCAGTGGATAGTTGACTTGGGAAGGGATTTAAAAAAGATATGAATAATTAATTATGAATAATAGTAAAATAGTAAAAAAAAGTTAAACTAGTTAACAGACATGATTCATCACATTGAATGTTTTCTAGTGTCTCAGACATGACACCTGGTTAGTGCTCCTCATAATTTCTTTCATTAACTCTTCAACACTAACACCCGGCTTGGCATCATCAAGCATGGGGGACACAGGAGTTGGGTGACCAGCTTTGGATCCAGCGATCCTCTGATCCTACTTGATTCCTACAACCCTCTGGGCTCTGCACTTTCAGCAGTGTCTGGCTGCAGGAGACCCACCTGCTCAGATACCTCTTTGTGAGCTTGTGGAAGGCTGACACCATGACACTGACCAGGATCTAGGGTCTTATCCTCTTCACGAGCAAGAACGGAGTCACCATGGAGATGGTTTGGTCGAGACAACTGTGCTGGGCCAACAGGCTAGGGAGCCAGGTCCTTCTCATTACAGCATCTTCAGATGAAAGCTCACAGGATTAACAGACCTTAGACAGAGTTGGACTGAGAGAGAGCTGGTTAAAATCAAATCACCCACGTGCTGGGATAACAGAGACAAGGATGGGAGAAATGACCACAGCGCCTGCGGTTGCCGGCTTTTGTCAGGTTTAGTGAGGTCTCGACCATGAGTTGTCCATGTCCACCATCTCTTGTGGGTGTCAGGCATGCTGAAGTGTATGTCTGGCTTTAATTTGCAATTTAAACCTTCTAGAATTTCCTTTCATTTACACACTCATCAAAGGACATTGCTAAGCCCCGACAGCACCAGAGGCTCTGGAGATCGAAGATGAACAGACAAGGTTTGAGTATGAAGGAACACACAGAACCTCTGAACCAGGGTGGAGAATTCCACGAGTGAATTTCAAGAATTTCAATTTCCTTATCTGTGAAAAGGGAGTATTCACACCTGCATCCGTGTGTGTGTGTGTGTTTATGTGTGCGCGCGCGCGCGTGCGCGCGCGCGCGCGCGCACACATACTTGCACATGCCCAGGTGTGTGCATGCACACGTGGATGGTAGGCACCCTCATGTGAATTCCTGCATTGACTAAAGGAAAATATCAGATGTCCAGTTGATCACTTTTTGCTTTATCTCCTCCTCAAGGTAGAATCTCTCACTTAGCCTGAAGCTTGCCATTTTCCAGTGAGGCTGGTTGGTCAGCAAGGCCCCAGCTATCCTCCCATCTTTCTCCCTTTCTCGGTTCTGAGGTTAAAGGTGCATTTGGCTCCTTTATACAGGTGCCGAGAATTGCACCCATACATAAAGGGTGCAGAGAACACTTCACTCACCAAGCCATTTCTCTAGCTCCAGAATTGTTTCAAGGTAGAATTGGTCTATGAACAAGAATGCTGAAATTTCTCTGGGCATTGCTTTCAGCCTGGAGCTCAACACAGCGGTGGGCACACAGTGGTTGTGCAGGAACTGTTAGGCCTCATGGTTTGCCCCGCCTTACAGGCTTTTCTTCAGCTCCCTCAAGGGAGCATGACCTGTTTCTTGGATCCATTCCTGGCGGGTGATATCCTTTCTCACCTGACCATTTGAAAAAGCAAAAAGGTCTCTTTTGCACACATCTACTTCGCTGTAATTTTCTTGCTAGATCCCTGTGTACTTATTATCGTCCCCTCCCTAAGGGGACACAGTGCATAATTTGAAGTTAATCTTTTCTAGATGAATCTTCTCTGCTACGTTCGGGTTTGGTAGAAATGTCTGATACCAGGACAGTTCCACAGAACCATTCACCACATGGCTATTGCCCCCTTGCACGTCAGCTGTGCTACTGAGGATCTGAGTTTTGAGTTAGTTTGGTTTTAAACTTAAATTGAAGGGATGCACGTGGCGACTGTATTTTCTAGTGTAACTTTAAAGCACCAAGAATCAGAATATCAGTTGTTCTCATATACACGCCATCCCCAAAGAGATTCAATGATATAGATACCAGCACCAACTTCAGGGAAAGCCAGCCAGTAGGTACTCTTGCCTGTTTCCTCCCACAGTAGCATTCATACCACCCCCACCCACCCTTACAGGCTGTGAGTCAGGCCCGAAGCACAGCAGTAGAACCCTGGAAGGCTCTGTGGCTTGAACACATGTCCCTGTGTGTGTGGGGGGAGACCTAGACAGTGATGACTGCCTTCCAACCTCATGTTCTCAGACTGGGTGTGAAATAGGTCTCCTTAGCAGGGCCACTTTGTGTCCTTGTCTCCATGTAGGCAAAAGAGATAGGCATGAGACACACTCATGTAGGCGTCCGGCGGAGGCTGCTGAGCACGGCGGGGCAGGGTTGCTGTGGGTGCCGGCAGCTGGTACCATGTGGCACTCAGATGCCAGGGTGGAGGACTGTGATCCCAGACGGCCACAGCCTTGCTTGCCATCTGCTAGCAGTTGGGCAGAGTTCAGTCTGACAACACTGAGCCAGACAGTGGGTACTAGATATTAGAAAATCTAAGCTGGAACTCTGGGTAGTTTTTTTTTTTTTTTTTAAAAAAAAAAAAAAAAAAAAACCAAAAACAAAAACAAAAAAAAACCAAAGCTGTTTCTGAGCCTCGAGTTCTTAGCAAAGGAACAGAAGTTTGTTACAAAGCTAGCTAAGGGGCTGAGAGGCTTCATGAGATCACTCTTTTCATTTCCCTCCCTCTGTGCCTCTCTCCTTCCTTCCTTCCCTTCCTCTCTGTTCCTCTCTCCCTCCCCTCCTCCCTCCTTCTCTCTCCATCTGCCCCTCCTTTCTCTTTTTTCCTACTTCCTCCCCAGACCCCATATTTAATTTCTTTCCCACCGTTTTTTTTCTTTTCTACCTCCTTCCTCATCCTCTTCTCCCTTACCCCACCCTCCTCTCTCTTATCAAGGCAGGGTTCCATTATGTAGCCCAGGCTAGCCTGGAAGTCATAAATTGTCCTGTATCCTCCCACATCATGGCATCATAGGCCCAATGCCACCAAACCCAGCCAGATAAGTATATTTTTGAGACCTCATTATGCGCTCAGAAGAGAGTACACCACCACACTTCCGTTCTTCAAGGGGTCATGGTGTGTTCAAACAGCATGCTGTCTGGCCGATCATTGCTCCCTTTGCCTTGTAGCTTGGGTCAGATCTTCTGTAATGTCGTTGTAAAACACATTGCTTTCACCCTCATGGGACAAGGTTTGTTGAGAAGTCTAAGCAGGGTGAATATCAGGAACAGTCCTCAAAGACTGATTTTTCTCCTAAAGAAACCAAGAGGAAGTGCTGAATTCCTGGGCGTCCTTACCTGCTGGGCAGTAGGGATTCCTGATTTCCATTAGAAGCCCCAGGTCTTAACATTACAAGTTGTTGATCAGAAGGTCTGGGCTGGCAACTCTGTGACTGGTGATGTTCTGGGACTGGCCTTTGTCATGTGTCAGGAATGACTTGGAAGATGGACCCGGGACTAGCCTGTAAACAAAACTCTTTCTATTAAAAGTTACGGTTGTCAGGTGATGGTGGCACATACCTTTAATTACAACACTTGGGAGGCAGAAGCAGACGGATCTCTGAGTTTGAGGCTGGTCTGGTCTACAGAGCGAGTTCCAGGACAGCCAGGGCTACACAGAGAAAACCTGTCTCAAAGAAAATGAACGAACAAAAAATTATAGTTGCCATATTCAGATGTGAAGCAAAGGATTGCTGTGCTGTTCCCGGCTGGCTGTGTCCTGGAAGGAAGCCAAAGAAATGCATTGCTGTGGTGATCTGGGGAGGCATAAGATTTCCAGTCTGATATCACAGCCACGTGACTACAAGTCTGTGACTGCCAGGCCTTTGGAGAGCTAAGTGTGTAGGAGCTTTCTTGAAAACCAGCTTTCCAGCTGAAAAGGAACTCAGGGGATGTGTTTCCCCCTGAAGGTGGTTTCTGTCTGGCCCATGTTGAAAAGACATTAATGGGAAGACGCTGGTGTCTGAGGATGGGGAGGAAGGAAGTACAGCCTGGCCGATTTATGAGCCTGGAATTCAACACTTCAGCATCTCCAGCCATTCTGGGCCAGGCCCCTCCTCCTTCAGTAGGAAGGCTCCGGCTAGAGGCAGGAGCCTCCAAATCTTTTTTTTATTGATTGCTCTCTTTTGTCAAAAACTTCAAATGTGAAGTCTGCATGGGGCCTTTTGTGGTAGTTCTGTTTTGGTTCTGGACCTTGAATTATATAAATGACAGTTGTGTTCCAAGCTGAGGTCCATGGGGGATTCTAATTCATGGGTATTTTTGGAAACTGAGATGGTTTTTACTAGGTGATTTCATTTTGATGGTGCCGGAGTGCTGTGTAGTGAGCTCCGCAGTCTGGGATTGTTGCTAGTTTTGGAAAACATTCTCTCCCTCTCATGAGTAGAGAGATCTTCATTTCTTTGAATATAAAAAGAAAAAAAATTAAAACATGGGGAAGAAATGTTAAGTGGGCAAAGAACATTGTAAAGGAGATTAAAATGATCAGAGAAAACCCTTATCAAATGTAAGTTGTCCACAGAGGAGCCTTTCTATCCGTAGAAGAACCCAGCATGCTCTCCACATGTAACAAGTCTTCTCAACACCCTTCAGCCCACAGAGGGCTGGGAGGCCAGCTGGCCAGGGGGAATATCCATTGTTCCTTCAGGGACAAATGCCCTGGGTGCTTGGTTTGAGCTGTTTGTCAGTATTTGCTTGTCAGGTTAGCATGACTGTGTCTCCTACGGCACTGTCTCTGTTCCAACAGGGGCTGGGCAAGAGCAGTATGGTTCCTAGAGAATGGTGAGACACAGCCAGTGCCAAGTCAGACAGCCAATGCTAAGAATGCCCACCACACCAAGAGTGCCCGGGTACGGACTGGGGATGATCTGTTGTCCTGTAATGTCCATGGAGAACTCTATGTTGAAGAGGACAGGGGACCAACCAAACTTGAGAGGTAGAGTTTAAAAATGCTCCACCTCAGCCGGGTGGTGGTGGCACACGCCTTTAATCCCAGCACTCGGGAGGCAGAGGCAGGCGGATCTCTGTGAGTTCAAGGCCAGCCTGGTCTACAAAGTGAGTTCTAGGAAAGGCGCAAAGCTACATAGAGAAACCCTGTCTTGAAAGACCAAAAAATAAAAATAAATAAAAATAAAACGCTCCACCTGTTTTAGAGAAGCTTTGCACCTAGAAAGATAGCAATTACCAAAAAAGAAGGAGAGAATGGAGAAAGATCAGCAAAAAACAACCTATGGAAATATTGTATGTTTTAAAAAAAAAGGCTAATAAAAAAGAAAACCCCAAGATGACAAATAATGGCAACATGGGGATTTTTTTTTTAAAGGACTCCCGGTGAGTGGTTGGTAGAAAGGTGGGTGGGGGGCACAGCCACCCTAGAGGACAGCATAGAGTTCCAAAAGAAGGTACCTAGGACCCAGCAAACCCACTGTAGACACCAAAGAGAGAATAAACCACCTCATGAAGAAGGTGTCTGCCCTCCAGAGCTCATCACAGCTCTGCCCACAATGGTGGAGAGATGAAGGCAAGCTTCATGTCCATTGCCAGCCAGACCGGTAAAGAACATGCTATAATATTCACTTGGAATAATGTTCAGGCTGAAAAAAAAGGAGAGCCTTATGCCTCATGAATGGACATTCGGGAAACTGTGGAGTAAGCCCGACTCAGAAAGACAAACACACACAATTTCACTTTCATGTGAGATAAAAGAGTAAGAATGATCTCAGGTACAGAGAGAGGCAAGGGGAACTGGAGTTCCTAAAGGCAGAAGACATTGGGAGGATTGGGCTCAGGGCTAGAAAGAAGGGGTGCACAGGCTGAGGAAGCCTGAGATCCCATACATAGCAGGAGGACTGTTAACCAGACTGTACTAGGGGGTTTTATTAAAGAAGATGTTAGTTACTCTTGGAAAGAAAACGTAACTATATGAGATGGTAGCTACATTCAGTGTTACCATGGAAACTAGTTTACTATCTATGTATTTCAGAACAGCCTGCTATTGACCCAGAGTATACACAATATAATTTATTCCAAAATAAACTAATCAAGGATGGAAGTTTCTGAGGGGATGCTTACACAGAAAGCAGGTCTCTCATGTTGTTCAGGCATCTACCTATCAGGAGTGGGGTGCTGCTGGAAGGGTAAGCCAAGTTCTCTCTGTGTCCCCTCACCCCAGCCCCATCAGGAGCTCCAGAACACACAGAGCTCAGATGAACTGTCAGGGGGTGCAGCCACACCTGGGGGCTGAGACAGACTGAGGTCTGACTCTTGTCTGAAAAGCTGTGAGCTCACAGGGAGGGAAGGGAGAGCTGGGTAGCAGGGCACTGGCATCTGGAGGGGAAGCAGGTGTGGCACTTGGCACATGTGTGTTTCAGAAAATCCACCTTCTATAAACTCTGAGTGCTGGATAGACTGTGAGGAAGAAGCCAGAATTTTAGAACATTGGATTTTGGGGTGCACATTTCTTGTCAAAGCTGACTTCAACAAGGACCAAAGTGAGATCAGAAAGATCAGTAACTCAAAGCCAGTGATGCTTCTGATGTCCTGATGCCTGGGAAAAAGGAGAAGAGTGTCCTTCAAGAGCAGTATGGTGGAGATGACAGATGATGCAGCAAGTCTCTGTGAGTTATGATTGCCAAGAAAGTGACACTGTGGCAGAGGGGATGAAGGACATCCTGAAGTGCTCTCAGTGGATCTGTGGGGGCCTTAACATTTCCCCTCCATGTCCCTCCTCTGTCCTGGGTCAGCAGCACCTTCCCCAGGCTCAGTAGCAAAGCTGGAGGGCCAAGGAGAGGCCCAGTTAATCTTTGACCATTGTAGAGAGTGTGACTGATCTGGAGAACAGGGATCGGAGTGGGAAATCCTTAACACAACAGTCTATGGGGGAAACAAGGGAGCATTTCCCAAAGCTTCTGGTTAAAATAACAAACAAACAAAGAAACAAAACCCCACAAAACAAAGCAAAAAAATGCAGAAGACCCCCTAAACCCCAAATAGATGATATGATAGAAGTTCGTACCCACCATCCCCAAAGAGCCCACAAAATGCAGAACTTGAGACAGCCGAGAATCATCTAAGAACAGAGTCTTAATGAGAAGTTCTCTATATTTGGTGTTCCCATGGGTATGCCTATAGGCGATTTTCTTAGGTGGGTTCATTGAGGTGGGAAATCCTGCCCTGGTCTCAGTGAAAGGGAAAAAGAGCAAGTTAGCAGCAGCATGCATACATACAACTCATGGCTCTCTGCTCTTGATTGTGGATGTAAGATGACCTGTTGCTTCAAGTTCCTGCCTTCTTGACTTGCCCTTCAGTGACTGACTTTCACCTGGATTTGTGAGCCATGCATATCTTTTCTCCCTCAAGTTGCCTCCATCAGTGTGTTTTATCATGGCCTCCAAGTAACTGAGCAGCTGAACTGCTCACATGTCTCCTCTTATAAAGCACACTTTTGTTTTTGTGGGGAACAGTCTTCCTGAGCCTTGGCTCAGGTCCATTCCCGTCTCTTCTTTGTCCCATCTGTTACAGAAAACCTGTCTCATCCAGATGAGAATCTGTGGTACTTTAGATGGGACTCTTGCAGACTGAGGACAACTGTGGAGATGATGTAATCCTGGTCTATAGTTTTGAATGGAGTTTGTCTCTGCTCTTGGAAACTTGCTGTTAGTTGTGGTTCTAGCTAGGCTCATTATGGTATTTTGAAGAGAATGTCCCTCATAAACTCATGGTCCCCAGTTGGAGGTTATGGAACCTTTAGAAGGTGTGGCCTTGCTGGAGAAAGTATGTCACTGAGGGTGGGCTTTGAGCGCATATAACCTCATCCCACTTCCGGTTCATGCTCTGCTTCGTGTTTATGGCTGAAGATGTGCACGCCTCACTTCCTGTTCCTGCCACCATGCCTTGCTCCCTGCCGTGACGGACTCTCTTTCTTCTGGAACCACAAACCAAAATAAACTCTCTTGGTTATCGCATTTTATCATGGCAACAGAAAAGTAAGTGATGCTCTCATGTTGTGTGGATGTGATGGTTTGGAAGAAAAATGGCCACCATAGGCTCACAGGGAGTGGCGCTATTAGGAGGTGTGGCCTTGCTGGAGGAAGGGTGTCACCAGTCAGGTGGGCTTTGAGGTCTCAGAAAACTCAAACCTGCCTAGTGGCTCACAATCTCTTCCTGCTGCCTGCGGGTCCAGATGTGGAACTCTCAACTCCCTCTCCAGCACTGTATGTACCTGCACACCACCATGCTTCCCGCCATAAAGATAAGGGTCTAAACCCCTGAATTGTAAGCCAGCCCCAACTACATGTTTTCCTTTACAGTAGTTGCCATGGCCATGGTGTCCCTTCACAGCAATAAAACCCTAACTAAGACAATAGATGTATTTCTGTGTTTGCTTGTATCAAATGCCCCAGCAGGAAGTGCCCTAACCAGTGCTCTTCTCCATGAGCTGAGAAAAGAAACTTTTTCAGCTAACCTGGAATAAATACAATTTATAGGGTCAGCTCAGGTTGAATCTGGGGAAAATTTAATGAGTATCTCTTTTCTCAGCTCCCTGGTTGACTCAGTGGTTCTTTTTATTTGGCATCAAAGTGGAATACACTCTGGGTTCAAAACCTAAGCACTATATAACTTAAGAATACTTTCAAAGATATTTGTTTACTTTATGTACATGTGTGTATGTCTGTGTGAGTGTCCCAGGAACCTAAGGAAGCCAAAAGAAGTTAGGAACCCTCAAAGACATATATATATATACATATATATATATATATGTGTGTGTGTGTGTGTGTATATGTGTGTATGTGTGTGTATATGTGTGTATGTATATATGTATGTGTATGTGTGTGTATGTGTGTGTATATGTGTGTATGTGTGTGTATATGTGTGTATGTATGTATATATATGTGTGTATGTGTTTATGTATATATATATTTGTGTGTATATATGTGTATGTATATATATGTGTGTGTATATGTGTGTGTGTGTATATGTGTGAATGTATGTATGTATATATGTGTGTGTGTGTGTGATGTAATTGTAAGCTGCCATGTGGGTTCTGAGAACTAAGAACTGAGCTCCAACTCCAGGCCTCTAGAAGAGAACCAAGTACTCCTAACTGCTGAGCCATCACTCCAAACCCACAAAGAAATATTCATATGAAATTAGATTAGAGACTGCCTTACCCCAAATCAAAAGACAAGCCAGACATTTGCATATTCTTGCATATCTTAAGATTCAGTACTGCTGTTATTGACATAACACGGGCATTGCATCTGTTATTGGCCTGTGTGTGATACACCGGATGTAATCAGTCTTATTTGCAGCGTCCCTGGCCGGAACTATGTTGAACATGCAGTTAGGGCAGGTATCCTCAGCTCAGCTCTTCCCTGTTAGTCCAGAGGTACCAGCCCTGACAAATCACCTGTTACAGTGAATGACCTTTCCTGATAAGCGGAGGACATACAAACAAAGGTGATAAATATTAACCCACTTTACCGGCCTTCCTGCTGGGTATTGCTGACATTTCAGTCTTATTTCTTCTGAGATTTTAAGTGTAAATAACCACAGGGTGATTCTCGTCATCTATTTCTTTGTATTATTTGGGAAAACATGCAGATTTATAAAATTGCACAAAGCTAAGGTCCTAGGGAAACCACCTAGCCAGGAGTACAAAGATCTGGGTACCCACCCTTTCTGATTAGTGAGCAATACCAGGAGACATCTCTGCAGATGGCCACCAACACTCAGGAAGGTTGGCAGCATCCCCTCTGTGCCCAGGCAGGATACCAGCAATAACAAATTGTCTCATGTGTGATTTAGGCTGCTGCCTAAGCCTCTCTCAAGGATGGCTCACAGCACCTCAGTGAGAAAACCCAACCCCTTTCTGTTCAAATCTCCCAGCCTTGACCCTCTGCAAAGGTGGCAAGGCAACAGACACATTAAAACAGGAGCAGCAAACATCTTCACGCACACAAAAAATCATGGAATTTAAAGGGAAAAAAAGCAGCCATTTGGATGACATGACCTATGTGAAGAGTGGCAAAGCTGGTTGCGTTAAAAGGCGGGAAATCTCAAGCTAACTTGAAGTGTCATAACAGAGAATGTTTACCTAAGGTGTGAGGTAATGCAGTCACTTTAAAAAAATATTCTGGCTCCTTTTCGGTATCCAGAATGTTTGCATCTGTCATTCCCGTAGAAAAACAGCTAACTAAATTGGCCTGGAACGAGTCATCTTCGTGAATGCACGGCAGTGAATTTGACCAAGCCCCTCTTGGTTTAGTACGTAAGCAACAGTCACTCCCAGCTACATGGCGTTCTCCAGCTGGTTGCGCCAACCACGGCAGAGGAAGCCTCAACTCACGAGTGTTTGCTGTTGGACTTCCATCAGAGTCTGCTGGAGTTCTGCCTCCTCAGGCACACGTGTGGTGTACATACCAGTGGGCAGGCAACACACACACACACACACACACACACACGCAATAAAAACACATTCATCTTCAACAAAGAGTGGGTGGGGGAAGGTGATGGCTTTGGAGGGCTCAGCCGCAGCACGGTGTGGCTTTAGCGCAGCTTTGGTTTTGAACACAACACACATGCTGTGCACTGAACACGTCCTCATGCCCCTCAGCACTCACTAAAAGACAACAGCTGAAGTGCCGCAGCTTGGCCCCGTGAGTGTCATTAACCCCAGTATTTTTTACTGCACATGCAAAATTTCCTGCCCTCACAGAAGCGAGCGACTTTAATTATAGAAACAACACTTAGTGTTTTTCTACCACCACGCCTCAGGAGAGGAGTATCAAATCGGTGTGTCTGTGGATTGTAGAGTCGTACTGTGCTAGAATCGCTGGATCTAAGTCTTCATTTAAACTGTTGCCATGAGTTTCATAAAAACAAATCCATTAAATGAATTCCAACTTGGGATTAGGACAGAATTTCCAGTCATTTCTGAAAATGATCTTCAATACACCTCTGCTGCTTTGAAGTTCATGCTTATCATATAAAGCAATGTTCCAGCCACTGAGGATTGGGGAATCAAAATATAGATCAATCCTGGAAAAAAAAAAAA
>CABHPH010148586.1:8614-22845 GCA_902168325.1 Peromyscus nudipes | reverse complement strand
AAATCATTACTTATTAAAACCAATCAGATGGCTCAGCGGTTAAGAGCACTAGCTGTTCTTCCTGAGGTCCTGAGTTCAATTCCCAGCAACCACATGGTGGCTCACAACCATCTCTAAAGTGATCTTCTGTAATGCAGGCATACATGCAGACAGAGCACTCATAAACAAACAAACAAACAAATAAATACTTTTTTAAAAAAACTGTCAATATGGACTATGCAAGCACAGACTAGTGTTATATTTGAAAGGAAGGCATCAGCAACCTGCAAGTGGAAACCGGGCCATATGTATATTGGTGGGTATGAGTGTATACTGTGCACACCCAAGCAAATGACTCTGTGTAGGTTAAGTCTATTTATTAGAAATATACTAACAAAAAGAAATGAAACTGGGCAGTATAATTTCAACAACCATAAATGATAATGAAGATAATCAACACCCTCAGCAGCATCAGGCACATATTTGAAGTAACTCATGATTTCAGAAGGGAAATTCTACTGGACGTGGCCACAGAGAAGGAAAAGGAACGAGAAATAAGAGGACTGAAGACAAGGGAGGAAAGGACCAGAAGTCTCCAGGGAACATGAAACTCCCATCTTCCATTAGGCTCACAGCCAGCACTAAAGTGGGGCTTCCAGGATTTAAATTTCAATTCTATTTTTGAGAACCTGTGAAAAGAAAAGTCTATTTATGATTAGTAAAACTGGCACAATATGCAGATAATTATTCAGAGATATCTTTTGCTGTCGTTTTGGATCCTTGCACTTTATTTTTTTTTTCCTTTAGGACCCAAGCATTAGAAAATGGTGTTCTTATCCCACCACAAATGTACAAGTTTTGTTGGAAACTACATTTTAGAGGTTACTAGGCCCCAAGACTGACAACATCAATATTCCTAACATAATACTCAGTTAATGTGTGTATGCAAGGACTGATCTGAAAGTCAAAAGGGTGTAATGAGATTTTTCTTTAAACTTTCATGGATTTTACTAAAATTGCCCCGTCTTGTTTCTATAAATGTTCCCAAATTCATCACAGGTACAAAATTTTCAGGGAAAAGAAGAGGCATGTTGTAATAAAGAATATTAACAAAGGTTTCAGAGTTTTTATGAAGATAAAAAGAACTATTATTCCTATAACTCAAATGAACAGGGTGGGCTCTCCAAGCAAGAGAACATGGGAAAATGGGCTAAAATAGAAGCTGGGTGTGATTCCGGTTGGCTACAAAGACTGCCATGAAGAGAGACAGACAGGCCAAGGTCATGAAGACAGCCAACATCTGAGTAAGGAATCCCTTAGAAGAGCTTTAGGCAGGGGATTCTAAATTATGTTTCAGAAAGACTTTAGAAAATAATTGGGGTCAACGTCTGTTCTCAAAGGATTACAAAATACTTCTAAGTGTGTGCCAAGGCGCTAAAAACCTGTTACAAACAACTTTGTAGTGAGAGAATTTCATGAAGAGAAATGCTTACAAAAGCCAGGCTGTCGGCGTAATTAAGTGAAGACCCATAGTGGGGTGGTCATGAGCTGAGCAGGCCATGGATGATCGTTCAGCCGGTTAGCATGGCGCCACAGCAAAGGTATCTGTGCAGCAAACCTGAGCTAACATTGTAAAACAGCACAGTTCACAAGTCTTGGGTGAAATCCATGGATGTTTTACAGTGAAAGCAATCACTTTTTTACAAAATAACTGCTGACAGTATCTAACCCCACACAGCAGGAGCAGCCACAATTAATTAAGACATTTAAATTGTAACAAGTTGCCTCGGATTTGAGCTACTCAACACCCACACACCCATCTTCTCCCACACCCTCATCACTACCATCCCAATGCCACCGAATCTTATCATCTAAGGAAATGACAAAGCCTCATAAATCTTACCTTGGCAGTATGTTAAACTAGTTCTGTTATGCAGTACTCTGCTTTTGTTTTTGTTTCTTTTAAGTGGCTGGTGCTAGTGTTCTAAAACAACCCTAACACTCTTAATGTATGCAATCCTGCACAGGAAAAACTTTGCAAATCTGTATGCTAACAAAATGAATTAGGTTTACTTCCACCCATCAACTTCCCGTGTGGTACATAGGAAAGGACAACAGAAAGTTGCTACATAGGTGAGATATGCCTCTGAAATAAGACATTTCATTAATTAATAATGTGTAAAATAATCATTTTCAAAATTAGAGTAGACTGTTACAATCTCTAAGACCCAGTTCATTCTCTACATATTAAAATTCTAAAGGCAAAATGTAAAAAAACAAGCTACATAAAACTGCCTATCACCAGGCAGTGGTGGTGCACGCCTTTAATCCTAGCATGTAGGAGGCAGAGGCAGGTGGATCTCTATGAGTTCGAAGCCAGCGTGGTCTACCGAGTGAGATCCAGGACAGGCACCAACACTACAAAGAGAAACCCTGTCTCGAAAAACCAAAACAAATGAACAAATAAAAAACTGCCTATCAAGTACATATAATTATCTATATATTTATAAGCAGAATATATAAATACATGTATATGTGTGTATATACATATTTCTTTTAAACAAAAAAATTTATCAAAGCTAAATTTTGCAAAGCAAATATACATGAAAACTGAGACAAAATACTAGAATACAGAAATTTATACATTTTTCATCAGATCATCAGATCGCCAATTTCCATTCTAAATCAGCAGTCTATGTTAACATATAAAGTTCTTCTAGACTAGTGAAGCATCAACTCTTCCAGCAATTCCAGCACTTTGCCAACCCAAAGAACCGCCCGTGGCAACACATGCTTTACAGGGTCCTTTTCCATTCAAAGGAGGCACGAAGCCTGGGGACTAATGTCTCTGCTGTAAAAAGCTCTGGAAATACCACAACTACACCAAAATAATAAAACACAACCACAAATTAAATGCCATCATTTACATGAAGCCACAATGCATTCTGAAATGTGCCACAGGCACCACTGAGGCTCAACCTGACACAGAGTACTTGAAAACATCATAACACAAAGAAGACGGAGGCAGAGAGAGCCCCGGAGATAAAGGGGTTGTGACTCCACACTTCACAACCTCAAATGATTCACAAAAGGGGTTCTTTCCAGAGAAGCATCCAACAACAACATCAATGATAATAATAATACATGAAAGCTCTGTTAATTTTATAATCACTATTATATTACATATTCAAATTTATTATCGTATATAATCCACAGAATTGATAAATACATGCCATTTTGCCGTTAATAAAATCATGTGAATAGTTTTATGTAAAAATTTTCAAGTGAGGAAAATAAAGGCCAGGAAAACAGTGATCTACCCAAGACCTAGAAGATAAAGAATGCAGATACAGGTGTGGAAGGACTGGAACCGGGGGTTGGAAACCTTTCCGTGAGCTGTGGGGAACATGGCCACTTCTGGAGTGGCTGGAGTACAGGGTGTCCTTCAGAATTACTACTCAAACCAAAGGCCTTAAGTAACCACGGGAATATCCTTCAAATCAGGGGGTTCCTCACCATGTGACAACTCCTATAAAGTGGCTTTCTCTGCATCCTACCGTTTGAAGCCACAGTTATCCAGGGGTACCTCTGGAAACATTGTCTATGCTTTCTTCAACATTTTAGAAATCTCCAACAAACAGCACATTCTACAGCCTCCCACTTCAATTATTATGAAAAATTTACCTGTCCAGAATGAGAATGGAACAGAGAGATTTCTACCAAGCACTACATGTGGTCTCTCTGGTATGTGAGGTTATTTGTAGCATGAATCTTAACAGTTCTTATTAATAAAATCAAACTTGAGCCAGGTATTGGGGTGAACACTGGAAGGTCAGAGAGACAGGATAAGCCACAGCTAACCTCACCTGGCCAACTTCTCAGCTGGTCCTGTTTCCTCAGACCGGAAGCTTCTGTGTCCTCATATCCGAATGAGCCTCAGCTGAACTGCTGCTTCTTGAAAGCCTAAATGCTTAACCAGGCCAAATGTTTCTCCAGGCCAAATGCCTCTAGTTTCTGGTCCTCACGCTTTATATACCTTTCTGCTTTCTACCACCACTCCCTGGGATTGAAGGCGTGCTTTCTGGGATTAAAGGCTGTGTCACCATGCTTGGCCTTTTCCAATGTGGCCTTGAACTCACAGAGATCCAGAGGGATTTCTGTCTCTGGAATGCTAGGATTAAAGGCGTATACTACCACTGCCTATCCTCATGTTTAATATTGTGGCTGTTCTGTCTCTGACCCCAGATAAGTTTATTAAGGTACACAATATTTGGGAACACAATACCACCACAGTTATTTTTAATTCTTCTGAAACAGAAGAATTAATGGCTTTATTTAGACACTACTCTAACAAGTCCATTAAAAACCATCTATTCTTTCTCCTTCTTTTAAAGTACTATGTTAATTAAGTTTATTCATATAGAAATATTTACTTAACAGGCTATACACAGTTATAAAATGACATATGTAGATGAAAACTCCAATTTGCTTTTAATCCAAGCAGAGTAAGCATCCATACTGGTAAGTGATGCTTATGTGAACTCCCCAGTCTCAATGTGAAAATGTCTGAGACTAATATTCAAATACCACATATTTTTCATAATATGTAAAATTCTTATGTGAAAAAAGAACACCCTAACATTCAGTGGGACTCTAGAGACACATTTTCACTTCACTGTAGTATATCCCATGTTATCTTTCCTTATTTTAGCCTGGAAGCCAATTTCAAATGATTATATCAAGGAAACATCCCATTGAAGGAGGACTGAGCAGTGAACTGTATTCCACCATTATATCATTTTGAAAAAGATCTCTGTAACTTCTCATTTTCCCCAGAGACATTTGCAACATGTCCACTGTTCCTACAGTGCCATGCTCCTTAGAATAAAAACTTATTTAAAATAGAGTTCAGGAGTTTTGTGTTGTGTTGTTTTGCTTTGCTTTTAAACGTCCAGTAAACATAAAACAGAGTGTCCCTAAAGGAATTCCAAGTGTCTCTTCAATAATTCAACTCTTTATCTGGAATTGTCACATCACAATATCATGTACATAAATTCACAGCCTGAGAAAGAAATTTTCAAAATATGTGAACTCTCAAGACAGTCTGAGTGCCTTCTCTAGAAGGCACACACACAATAGCAAACAGCAGTTCCTATATCTTGGGTAAAATTGTCCTCGTAGATCTTCAGTGCAGGATTCACTCTACAGATGAGGTGAACCCAGCAGCTTGCAGGTGAGAATCATCAGCTGCTACTACAATAAACACAACATGCAACTGCATCCCAGATACATACCAACGCGCTGATCAATTAACATGTTTGTTCGTTACAGTAAGATCTTAGCACAGCCCACCTAGAAGCAGACAGAGCTCACGTCCTTGTTTCTGTAAGGGAAAAAAAAGGCCAACCAAGATTTAATTTGGTTGGCAGCGTTCCATAGAGTACTCGCAAAGACTCTCACTGAAAGCAGTCACACCAGAGAGAGAGAGAGAGAAGCTGTCTTACTAAAAGAGAAAATGATGAACAGCCCATATCACATGTGAACATGTGTGATTCCTCAGTTACTTCATATTAACTGAAACTCAGCCCAAAGCCATCACTCCACAGGACAGATTGATTCAGGTCGCCCGTTACTAAATTAAACATTTTCTGCTGTCGCTGCATCTCATTAAACACGCTGCTGAAAGTTTGAATAACTCACTGCTTTCCCTTGCACGGTCACCCACTTTGTTGTTGTTTACAGCAACCTAATTTGGCACATAATAATGCGGGCAGCATTAGTTTCATATTACAACGAAGTATTAATTTTTAATATAATTGCATTCTTTCGTCCAACAACAGTTAGTCTGTGGGGATTTTACTCGAGTGATTCTTCAATTATTATACAAGGAAAATTCTTCTAATATTTTGAACCTCTCTTTGCCCTACTGATTCATTTCACAATAAATTAAAAACTCATTAGGAGCTTATTTAAACTAGCTTATTTGCTTAAACAATGCAGTGAATGATTACATTGGCACAGAATATGTGGCCTATACATCTTTAAAATCATTTTTCCCAAGAATGAGTGGTTTGATAATTAAGCAGCGCATGTTTTCCTAGCACGATGGCATGTAATTACTGAAGCCCACAACTATGCAAGGTAGTAAAAAAAAATCCTTCGAACACGAATAAAATAATAATAAATAAGAGTTGTACCTTTACGTTTCCATCACAAATCTGAATGAAGAGATAATAGAAGTACATTACAAATCAATCAACATGCCATCCTTCAAAGGTGGCTGGCCACACAGTCCAACAGACATATTTAAGAAGACAAAGATGATATAGCGCAAATGAGTAGGCCCATAGTGTAGTATAACATGTTAACAGGGCAGGAGGGAGGCCTCTAGTCATTAGTTACCTCCCATTCTGTTCAGTTATGTTCACACAGGCATATACAATGGTTTGTGCTTGTTAGTTTTCACTCCAAATGGACTTCAGCAAGAAAAGCACGCTTCAAAATCTCTATTTTAAAATTCAATATATAAAATTCATTTTTTCAATGTTTATGTTTATGGTCACTAACTGATAATTAAATTAGAAAAATAATTAGCCAAAGTCTATATTTTAAAATTTAGTATGTTAAAATTCAATTTTTCAATGTTTAGTTTGTGGTCATTAACAGGTAATTAAATTAGAAAAATAATTATCTGAACTGTAATCTGAATTCTACAATACTGGAAAAAAGCTATGCTGGCCCTTTGCTAGACCAATGAAAAATCAGGTAGAATGTAAATCATTTATTTATGAATCTGATCTAGAGATATCATGTTAACTGAATAACACAAACAATTGAAATTCTTGTGTAGCACCTATAAGGCATTGTGAAGAAATATTTTTTGAAAAGTACATCCCAAAATATTTAAACATAAAAGACAATGTGACTTTAAAAATGTAAAAGAATTAGCTATTTCTCTATAAAATAAATATACAAGGAAAGGATTATTCTCTCTAAAAGAATATGCAACTGAAACAGATGCAATAAAATTACAGAAATGAAACATGTAAGGAAAATGTAACTGAATATAATGTTGTAGTCACAAAGGGAAAACTGTATAAGAACACAATGGCTTTTTATTTTGCCATGTCAAGGGTCTCAGGTTTAACAAAGGAACATACTACTTAAATTAATATATCAGTAGACAGTTTTAAATGTTACTCATGTTAATCTAATCCTGATCATCAATTAAACATACAAGAGAGTAAGAACTATGGCATTTAAAGTTATAAACCATGATATTTGGACTCAATAATAAAAATTCCAGGAAGGTAAAAGTAGTGAATCTCAGTGGCAAATGCTTTCTCCCCCTGTTAACATGCAACTCTTGGTATAATGTAACAAATCCATGGTCCAGAAAAGTTCCATTCATTTCTTAAAGTTGACCTAGTTAATGCCATAGCAAGGATTTAATGGCCAGTTTCTCCAGAGCCTTTAAGTATGGGCCAGAGACAAACAAGCTTTCCCTTCTCCAAGTTTAGCCCTTCAAGGGCCATGTACTTAAGAACATCCCCTAGTATTTACCCACATCCTTCACACAGCCTCCTGCCAGGCTGGGTCCCATGGGAACACTGACCTAATTGTTCCACTTTTTCTATAGCAATATAAGACCTGATTAAGGAGATACCCTTGCCCTGTAAAACTGAATTCAAGCTAATTGTCTTAAAGCTACCACTCATCTATATGTATTCTTCAGTTTAGGGAGTCATTCAGACATTTTGAGAGTAACAATGAACCTAATTACCAACTGTATTAGAGAAACAAAATGAATAAGTCTCAGGAAGCTTGGACTGTATGCCAGAAGTATGGTGATATTTTATTTGTACTGAAATGTGATTTTATTTGTATGTTAATAAATAAAGTTGCCTGGGGGTCAGAGCTAATAGCAAGCCAGAGCAGAAGCTGGGCGGTGGTGACACATGCCTTTAATCCCAGCACTTGGGAGGCAGAGCTAGGCAGATCTCTGTGTGTTCAAGGATACAACCAGCATGGAGACACATGCCTTTAATCTCAATACCAACCATAGAAGACCTGGAGGTCTGTATAGACAGGCAGTGATGAGGAGGTCATGTGGTTGGGCTTACAACCAATGAGAAGGCAGAACAGAAAGTCAATAAAAGGACAGACACACAGGAAGTAGGTCTCTTTCTGAGGGGAAGGACAGCAGCAGCAGCGAAGGGAAAGAAAGGGTTTTTGAGTATCAGCTCTTAGCTATTGCTCTGACCTCTTGGGCTTTCAACTCTGCATTTGGCTCTGTGTTTCTATTTTAATAAGACGGTTACATCTACACAGAAGTGAAGTACACACATTTTATCCCAGAACTGAAGAGGCAGAGCAAGTAGATCTCTAAAAGTTTGATACCTGCCAGTTCTACATAGTAAGCTCCAAGCCAGACAAGGCTACTTAGTGAGACCCTGTCCCAAAAACTCCAAAAAGGGCCAGGGCTAGATAGATGGCTCAGTGGTTAAGAGCACTGTTCTTGCAGAAAACCTAGGCTTGATTCCCAGAATCTAAATGGTGGTTCAATACTACCTGTAACTCCATTCCCAGGTGATCCAAAACCTGGGATCTGTAGTCTCCCCAGACACGGCACAGACATGCAAGCAAAACACCCACACACTTAAAATAAACAATAATGGGAAAAATTTTAAAAACAGAACCTTTGAGTGTACCAAATAAAGCATACTTACTCAGGTATAATTACTATATAACATGTAAATGATGTAGCAGAGGTATTTTGTGGTTGCTATGGGCAAACATTAATCTAGACTAGGGGGGTGGGGAGGAGTAAGACATCATCTGTTAGCTTTAGGCTAAATCACTAAGAAACTACTTACCTAGATGATTCAGACAGGTCAATTCAGTCACAAATATTCAAGAAGAAAATCCATTTAGACTTTGAACGGGAAGGCAAAAAAAAAAAAAAAAACCCACCTCCAAGTGAGAAAGAGAATGCAAAGAGGATAGACAGGGAGGGAGGGCTCTGAGTGTCTGACAAAGAAATATGGTCTTGATTCTGAAGGCTCTGGAAAGTCTCTGAATATGTTCAAGCACGAGAGAAACATGACTAGATAGGACCTTTAGGAAGAGCATTAGAGACAGTCTGCTAGGAAATAACAACAGTATCTACTAACTGTTGTGACTCTCAATTATTGCGGTTGGGTACGGAGGAAGAAAAAGGAACAAATTCAAAGTAGAATCTAGTCCAGCCAATTTCCCCTGTAGGCAATAGGCTTTAAGCACTGCACAAAAAATCTCCATCAATATGGAATTCACGATGTAATAGCATAAACTATTCACAAGATACATAAGTACGCTAAAAGTTACATACAGAAGGAAATTTACAAAGAAAGGCAGGAGGCCGGGGCTAATAAAGGCTGAAGGTGGGGCTGAAGAGATGGCTCAGAGGTTAAGAGCACTGGCTGCTCTTCCAGAGGTCCTGAGTTCAACTCCCAGCAACCACATGGTAGCTCCCAACCATCTAGAGTGGGATCTGATGCCCTCTTCTGAAATAAAGGTGTACATGCAGATAGAGCACTCATTCATAAAATAAATAAATAAATCTAAAATAAAGTAAACACTGAAGGGAGTGGGAGAAGACCTGAGTCCTCAGCATTCTGGAATAGGCGAGAATGAATACAAATGTCCTCTAGCAAGACCGTCTGCATGACCGAGAAGAAGCCGAAGGCAGGCGGTCAGAAAAGACAGCAGTGAACTCTAACTACAGCCCTTGTCATCAGAGCTTCTCAATAAGAACACTAACGATATTCACCCAAGAAGAACAAACAATCTCTCAAATATCCAAGACAGATGCCCTTAACTCAAGACTACCCATAAACTGAACACTAGATTTATGCGGTGCGCCTTCCTAGAGAATATCTCACAGGTAAAATGGAGGACTCCCATAACTGAAATCTTCCTGGGATGTGACATATTCACAAGATTCTCAGAGACTTCATTTATTCTGAGACAAAAGGATCCTGTCCGGTGTGGAAAATACTTGGGAGATACCCTTGAAATCCTGAATCTCTCGTTTCTTTAAGCCTTTTGATTGTGTTCTTGACATTATTGAATAAAGCTTGACACTGAATAAGATCTCGATTTCCTATGGTTCCCACCTGACAGTCTGGTTCTCTGTGTTTGCTCAGAGAGGGAGAGCCCACTGTGGGTGGAGCACTGTAAAATGAGTTCAGAGAAGCAAGTGTGGGTAAAATAAGGCACTACCTATCAAGCCATCATCAAGGGACTGATTTCCATTCTGAAAGAAATGGAAACTACTGAAGGCTTTGGCACTGAGGGCCTTGGTTACCGTCACCGCAATCTTGAGTAAATATTGCAGGGTACCAAGAACTGAAGCAGAAAAACTAGTTAACAGGTTATTAATAATATCAGTAAGTGACATATGGTAATGAGAGGTTTGAAGACTGGAGGCAATGATGAATATCTATAGTCTACAGATAGATTTAATACCAAATTGGTAGTAATTGCTGATAAAAATGAACATTCATATTGAGTATGGAAAAAAGGAGGAGTCAGTGGTTAGATCCAGATTGGTGGAGTCAACATGGATATAGAAGATAAAAGACAGGTATATCCAGAAGCAGAATTGTGCCTTTAATTAGAACTGAAGGGCCATGGTCTCTTTGAGGAAGTGGGTTTGAGGTTTTGTGGGGCTTGAAGGGGAAAGGGCATTGGGGGTTCAGAGGATAATTTCCTGGCCTCGGTCCTGCCTCTGCGGTTTCATATACGACTGTCTGTAATGGAAGTTTTTCTGGAGTATGGGGTAGTTTCAGGCAAGGATTTGATGTTTTCACTCTTTACTCCAAACCCTGAGGACAAGAAAATAGGAGGGTGCAGAGTGTCCCTCCGGTGGTCTTCTCTAGCTAGGGCGATGGTGGAGAAGCGCTAAGTGCTGTCCTCAGGATCTAAGGGGGCCTGGTTAGGTTGACTTCACACAGCAGGAGATTTTAACTTGACGGCCGCTGTAGACTGTGTTTGCTGCCGTGCACTCCTGGAGAAACTTTTGAACAACGATTGTTAGAATACTGAAAAGGGGTGATCTGGCTACACCGTGAAACCGAGAGATTTTCCCAGAAGGCTGAGGGCGAGGTGGAGAAGTAGAGCCCACAGAAGGACCGTGATAAGGGGAGAAGGGGAAAGTTAAAAGGTATTTCAATTTGAAAAGTTAAATGTGGAAGAGCACCCTGACGGGTGAAGTAGGGGTAGCAGTGCATGAAGCCAAGGGCTGTAGCATACTCAAGGGAGAAGAATGATAGGGAAAGTTTTCCTTCCCGGTCCAGTCATTTAGGGTGACAGTGTCTAGACAGCCTGCTAGGCTAGGGATGCTGCATGAAAGTAAGGGGCCGAAACAACAGGGAGCTACAGAGCATCAAAGGAAGGGAATAGGAGAACATGGGGGACTCATGTAGGGAACGTTACCAGCTTTGGGGTGAAAAGAGCTCCTCACAGCCAGAGTTCCTCCACACCCTGCAGCTGTACCGGGGATGAACGGGGCACATGCCTTAGAAACCTTGCCCAGAAGAAACCACCTTCTGGCTAGGAAGCTTTCTGGCCACTAGGAGCCCAACCTGAAGTCCAGGAAGTCAGGGCTGGTTCGAACAGTAGCTCTGAATTGATTATGGAATTCTTAATCAGACAGCCCCGGAGCAGGGTGCTAGCTGCAGAGATGAGCAGATGATGAACTTACCACAGGAAAATTCAGTTGGTAAGCGAGGAGGCCACTCACCACCCTACTATTGGGGTCTCTGGTGTGGAAGCAGCTGGACTCTAGACCATGGGCACTCTTAATGAAGCAGCTCATGAGGTTGTAAATGTGGTTATGTGGTAAATGGTATTCGCAGCATTGTGGAACGGTTAGGAATTAGCCAAAGAGTGATGGTGCTACTCTCAAATCCCTTTTACCCAAACCTTCTATGTAATCAGAAGGGTTAAGTGCTTAAAGGCGAGCTTGTTTACAGATCACTGGAAACAATTATCAAGCGGGTGAGGTTCAGAGAGCTGGGCTAATTTTGAACTAACCTAAAGAGACAGACAAGGCTCGTAAACGCTGCTTATATTAAGCAGGAAAGTTCTAAAGCAGATTCATTTCCACATGGCTCAGCTCAAGCCAGCTCCACATATAAATTTAAACAAGTGTATTCCCTCTCCACCTGTCTCTGAACACAGAATGGGCTGAATTACTGAAAGCCTCTTCCTGCTTGAAATACACTCTATTAAGTACTTTTCTCCCTATGTCTTGGCTGCATTTTACTGAGTAGTTTATTGAACCCAAATTGAAACCCCAACTCTTGGTTCAGATCTTTGATTCTCAGTGGAATCTGATAAATATCCCTCAGTTTGATTCAGCAAACCCTTCTGGAACAGCTGCACTGTGCCAGAAGCCGTCCAGTGAAAGGAGGAATAAGGGGCTTGCTGAGATGCCTTGGTGGTGGTTGCTCTTGCAGAGGTCCTGTGTTCAATTCCCAGCACCCACATGGCAGCTCACAACTTTCTGAAACTCCAGTTCCAGTTTGTCCAATGCCCTCTTCTAACTTCCAGGGGACCAGAAAGGCATCTGGTACACATATGTACACAGAAGAAAAACATTTATACACATTTTTTTTAAATCTAAAAGAAATCTTTTGTAAAGAAAGTGGAATTAAAAGGCCACTTCCTATCTTGAAAGAGCTAACAGGATTAGTTGGAGTGGTGGGAAAAGACAATCCGAAGAAACTTCATGGAAGGAATGTGACCTAAGACAAAATCCCCAAAGCAGGAAACAGTGAGTGAAGGCCAAAAGGAAAAAGAAAGGAACAATGTTAATGGCCCAGAGATGGCTACCTCTGCAAGCACTGAAGAGTCCATAGTGGTGTGGGATGAGGCAGGCAGGGGTGGGGAGTGTTAAACCAGTAGATGCCCTCCAACTATGAAAACATGGGGACACTGGTGTGACATGAGTATCTGTGGTCAGAATGAGAGACAGTGCAGCCTCGATATCTAACCTAAGAAACAGAAATGGACATACAGGTTTTGCGGCATTACAGGGTAAAACCTTTCTCAGTAGGCGAGCAGCTAATGAACCAATGGGGAGACCTTTCCTCCAAAATTGTAACAGCTCTCTCACGAACGCAAAGCTATGCCTCTTTCCACGGTGCTTTTTTTTTTTCCGTTTCCTCGGCACTGGCTACCATCACACCCTCTTAAACACATGCGCACATACATAAAATTGGAATTGTTTAATGTCTTCCTTCACTATAACAAGGTTCTTGAGGATAGAAAATTCAGTCTGTTTTGTTTTCCTCTTTAATTGCTGGTCATTAAATATCTCTTAAGTACATCAATACACCAATGTGAGCAAAATGATCAAAATCTAAGCGAGGTATCAGAAATCACAATGCTAAGGATCGGTTTTCTGAGTCATGAAGAGGGAGATTTATTATAAACGAGCAACAGGCAGGGTTAGCGGGTCAAAGCTCTCTCTCCAGGTCTGTCCTTAATGACTTTTATCGGTGGAGACAAGCCATTTTTCTTCTATAGACTGCATTCTGCTCATCTGAAAAGCCATCATTTAATTGAACTTACATATGATCACTGCAGGATTAGACTAAATCCCCAATTTAATTAGCCAAGAATATAGAGTTTTTCTTTCAGGTCTATAAACTGAGCAAGTTTCTATCATGACACTCTGCCCTTCATGTCCATGCAGCAGAAACATGTACCTAGAAAGAACAACTACCATTTGTTGCAATATCTGCAAACATCAGCTCTCTTATTTGTGGAATCAAACAGCGTGAGCAAGGTTACAGCCTCATCAAGAAAAGGAAGAAGCAAGGCTCAGACGTCCTTGCTCAATCTCTCTGCCCTAGCTTGGCAATGATCCAAGGAGCCGGTTTCCCCACCAGCCACCCTTAACTGATTTAATACCATGTTATCTGGATGCTTTTGATAATGAGCTTGGTCTAAGGGTCTCAATTACAGATTCATTTTCTGCCCATCTCCAAGGCTCATTTTAGTATTAATATGCTATATTTATATAGATAGGCCTTTACTCCAGTTGGGCCTATGTAAATTGGGCCTATATTCAGCTGATAACCTACCATCCTTCTAAGTAAAAATTCTCCATCAGAATATGGAAGGTTCCACTAAATGCTCTGTAAGTACTGAACAAAAGAAAGAAAGAAAGAAAGAAAGAAAGAAAGAAAGAAAGAAAGAAA
>CABHPH010148584.1:0-16392 GCA_902168325.1 Peromyscus nudipes | reverse complement strand
GTGTGTGTGTGTGTGTGTGTGTGTGTGTGTGTGTGTGTGTGTTTGTGTGTGTGTGTGTTACTCGTTATTGAACCCGGGGACTCACATATGTCAGGCAAAGCACTGCCCCACTTAGCTACAGCCTCAGCCCAAATTGAAAATTTCCCATGAAATGGAAGTCATACCTTTAAAAGTTAAATATACATACGGGGATGAGCTTCCGACTTGAGGATGAAACTCAAGTTTCATTCCTGTCTGTTCCTCCTAATCCACTGCTCTGCTCCAGTCCTCCCCACCCACCCCAACCCCCACACATAGCTCTTCTTACCCAGATCCTTAGTGTCTCAGAATACTTGAGGTGGAGCCAACTTCGGTTGGATAACAGGGATGAGAGCCTATGTATCTCTTCCTGTAACGTCCAAAATTACAAACCCAGAAGAGAACAATGTTTTCTTTACTTATTTCTCAAAGGGACACGGTGCCTATTCAAACAATCAAAGAAGAAAAAAATAGTGAGAGCCAGGCTAATATAGAAGCCTCAGAATCCTACATGGATCTTTAGTAATAATTGCCTCTTTTCCTTTTGTTGATTCCTTAAATTTAATCCCCAAATTGACCTGCCTGATAGGTAGCAAGTAAAAAGGTGTTTTTGCAACTAAAATGGAATTTTTAAAAGATAAAAATACACTTAAACCTTCTTCTGGCCACTAAAAATCTATCAATCTATTGGTGGTTTTTGTTTGTTTGTTTATTAATTTTTTCCACTCACACCCATAGAAAGAGGGGTAAACAGTGGAATGAAGATTACGAGACTGATCCCATTATCGGGGTCCAGCACAGCATAGCCTTGAGCCTGGCTCACTGAGCACAGGAAGGGAGCATGCATAAGTTCATGCAATCTCCCATGAACCTCAGCCTGCCGGTTTCTACAGCCCACTCCATGACTCAGCGTCCCTGTGTATCCTGCTTCACTTCCTCCTGCAGCTTTTCTACAGTGGGAACCCAAGGGTTCTGTGTCACCTGCCACAGCAGGGGACTGCTGTTTCTGGAGCTAATTCACTCCCACACTTCTTAGAGAGAATGTGTCCTCTCTACCTCAGAGGACAGGACACCCAGGCTTGCCGCCCCATGCACCAGCCATGGACAGAGCAATGGTAGCAGCTACTTTAGAAAGCACTGGGTTAGATAACTCTTCCTGGAGAAGAGAAAAAAATCTTGGATCAGACAGAGCCCTCTCTGATCAGCTGCCACAATCTAGAATTGTAAAGCCTCCCTAGTCTCTAGTTCTTTATGTCAATCCACTTGTCTGAGTTGTTGTTTCTAGAATAATTTTGAAGCATGTCTTCAAGTTTACAAGCACAGTCATCGTTAACCTTAACGCCTACAGGGCATCTTGGGGGCACACTTCTCACGTGCAGTAATATCACCTTTGACATTCTTCATTTAGGGACTGTGTTTTTCTAGAATGTAACTTAAGAGCTTGTTCAAAGCTCTAGAACAGCATGAGCTAGATGGCGTGTGTCGTCCCTCCCCGCTCCGACTTCTCACCCACCATACTAAGACGATGCCTTTACTAATGCCCACTGTCAAGGGTGAGGTGTTCATAATGTCTTGAATGTCACTAACAGTTTAAGAACTCTCCAGGTGAATATAGAGAGAGTTGTCCAAACTTTAATCCACTGTGATTCACTCTCCTTTATCACATACACGAAGGAACCGAACCGCACAGGTACAACTTCAGCCCTAGGAAAAATTTTGACTCTGCCCCTCTGGTTAAAATTTACTACATTTTAATATATACCTGGGTTCTTCCACATCAATAAAGGTTGGGTTTAGTTTCTCTCAAACATCTAATCTTCAGCCGTCATTTCATGGGGGAAGTCTGTGTTCAGCTGATGGCGCAATATTCAACAGCTTATCTCTCGGATGAGCGGATGCTCTGGCTGTGGCACAGTGTGTTCTCTCCCCTTTAGAGAGACATGCTCCAAGTTTCCACTACATGGAGGAAAAACTGAGGTCATTTCTTCTTACATTCCACACAGCACTCTGAATCGCCGTTAGCCAAGATGTGTAGAGTGGCTGAGCTGGGAGACAAAAGGCAGATGCCTGTTATGTGTTTCAGTTCATTGTGTCCAAGACCAGTGACAGCTAGAGCTGTTATCAGGGGCACAAGCAGTTCTGGATACTAGGCAAGAAGCTGAGAGGTCACCCCCCCCCCACCAAGGACATACTAACTGACCAAGAACAAGGTTGCAGATACAGAGTGAGTTGGTTGGCGATGGATCCTTACATTTCTTTTCTTCTCAATGTCTCAAGTCAGTTCCAATGACTCGTTCTGAACTGACATTCTTGATATTATAAATTGGCTTTGGCCTCTCATACAACCTCTCAGATCCTATTTTCCTGACTCCTGCGCAGGCAATATTGTTAGCTCTCAGTATCCTGCATTGAACATGTACAAGTCATTACCTAAGGCAAATAATGTGTGTTTTCTGCCTCTTTGCGATTAGTGGAAATTCGAGGATGCTCTGACAGTAAGTGTGGGCATTTGGTAGACTAGTTGGTGCAGTAGTTTTTCTGGGAGGAGCAGCCTCGGTGTCCTGGAAATGTCCCTTGTCCCTGTAGTTGCCGTGACTTGTGGTAGCGCTTTGACTGTACGGCTTACTTAGTTTTCTTGTGACCGCTTGGCAAGTCCTGTTGTTTTTATTAACCAAATTTAGAAAGCTGGAGGGTGCTCATTGCACAAAACTAATTGCCTAATAAGCTCTAAAGTAAAAGAAGGGGCAGGCACCTCAGTGCTATTAAAGCATGCAAATGGGATGCAAGCTTATTAGCAGTGTGCCCTAAGCCACAGGTGTTGACTTTTGCTTGTCTACTGTGTTCCTGATGTAACAGCAGGAGAGTGAGGATAGAATTGCCTGAACGTTAGCAAGCTGATAAAAATCTAGTGACCTCTCTGCAACCGTCCCCCCCCCCGTCCCCCCACCACCAAATTATCTATTTGTTGATGATCATACAGCAAGAAACCTTGAAGCCCTGCTACCTGCCTTCATTTTACTGACAAAAAATACAGCCCTCTGCCTTCCATTTCAGACCTGTCTCTTTCAGGTGGTCACAGACACTAAATACTGAACAGGGTCAATATTGATTCACTTGCAGACCGCATGCAACAGACAAGCCAAAGGGAATCAAGCTTGCAGAGCAATGGAGGGATGCGGGATGGCCTTTCAGACCGCTGCTATTGGAAACCCTGTAGCTGCTCCTGACTGGCCCTTAGGCTGGAAAGGAGGCTAGACTTCTGTGTGGAGAAGTTCCCATTTCAGAATGCTTCCAAGGACCACAGTTGTTTGCGTAATCGTAACAGTGTTTGATGTGGATCCATTTCTTCGGAGCCCGGACATCTGCTACCCCTTTTTTAGCACCCCAAGGCTTCCAAACAAGGTTTTAGATTTCCTGAGGCCTTCACAACCCCCCGAAGTTATTGTCTTCTCCCTTTGCCCCTTTCTAGAGCACTGTGGACAAACTCATTAAGAAGACCAACCTGGCCCTTGTGGTGGGAACAAACAGCTGGAGGGAGCAGTTCATCGAAGCCATCACCGTCAGTGCTGGTGAGTGAGCGCCTCTCTCGGGACCCTGCGAAGTGAAATGGCCAGGCTTGCCTAAGTTTTCCTATTCTACCACTGGCAAAGCACCACACACGTGGCAAAATTAAGAGAAGCCGACGTGTCCATTGCCTGCATCCATTTATCGTTCTCTTGAGGGGGGTAGACGGGCTGAGTTTAAACCCATGTGCATCTTAATTTGCTGTTGAACCAATCCTGGGGTTTTTGTCTGGATCCCTGCAAGCAGCACACATTGGCCAAGCGGAGGTGACAAGGAGCAAGTTCAGGGAAAGAGAAGGAAGACATGAACCACTGTTTACATCATTTTACACCCCCTTCCATGGCACTGAACATCTTAAGCATCTGCACTGGCAAGTGTGCCACCCCCCTTTACCATCAAGCCCCATCCACTCTCACTGTGGACAGGGACAGAGGGAGACACTGACATCCGTCGAAGTGACACTGCTTTGCATTTTTGTCTTCTTTTCCAGTCTTTTCCTCCACTTACACTAGTTCTTTCTCCCAAATCCCCGTAGCCTCATCCCACTGCTGCCATCAACAGAGCTAGGGGTTTCTAAGCATCCGGTGATGCCCGAGCTGTAAATGTGGCAACGGCATCATCACTAGCAGTTAGGCTGAGACTTCTGTCACAGCCTCCTCTTTCCAGTCTGCCACAGAACACTAGGATGGATCTCCCAAGTGCTGTGGGAACAGAGAGTGTTAAAAAAAAAAGTATAGCTGTTTATTATTCATGCTGGCCGTCACCATGCTGTGGTTTCTTGCAGTCAAATATACAGTAGGAATTTATGAGCATTGAAGAGCAGAATACTGTTTGGAGGGTGGATTTAAATTTTACATGTCATCAGTAATAGAAGAAGAGGGAAACACCCCTTGGGTGACTTAAGTTTTTCTGAAGTACGAGAAAGTATCAGAAATGACCCAATTGTTATGGAGCTTTGAGCCCTTCAAATCACAACACGAAAAACAACATGACACTATGTTGAAACATCTCCAGTAAGTTCCGAGTCTCCTTTGGTTGAGGCTGTGTAAGCAGTTGTGTGATGGCTGTGCGCTGGGTACCAGTCCATAGTCTGTCTGTGTCCATCACTGCTCTTGTGGTGGTGAACGGAATAGACAGCTACTCCTGCCCTGGTTCTAGTCTAGGAGAGAGCAAGTAAGGGCACATAGTTCACATGTGTCTGATCAAAAGCTCCCGATAGAGAACACTGAGGCTGTGGAGGGGACAGAGAGTACGCAGGTGACCGAGCTGACTCCATCAAAAGACCATTGAAGGGCAGACTTGCTTTCCTAACAACAGAGTGGCTTCATGTCCTTACACGCTTTAGTAACCTTTAGAAAGTGTGCCGACTACCTCAGGACTGCTCTAAGCGAATGACACAGCGCAGTGTTAAGCAGTGATGGGGATTATGCTACAGACAAAGCCAAAGTCATGCACTGGATGCTCAGGCATGCAGAGAAACAAGTATAAAGATGTTGGTACTCCCTTCATTGAAAGAGCTGGAATTGGGATTGTAGACGCTGAAGAAATCCTTTCAGATTCCCAAGTAGCACTTTGAGTTGTTGTCTTTACTGAATAGATGGAAGAACCTACGTAATTCCAGAGAAACAGCTTGGCTCGAGAAGATAGTGTATGTGTTTGAGCGCACGTGTGTGTGTGTGTGTGTGTGTGTGTGTGTGTGTGTGTGTGTAGATGTATGCACATGTGTGTGCACATTTGAAGGCCAAAGGTCCATGTCTAATGTCTTTCTTATCACCCTCCTCCTTATTTTTTGAAGCAAGGTCTCTCACTGAACCTAGAGCTCACTGATTCAGCTAGACTATCTGGTTAGCAACCCCCTGGGACACTTCTGTCTCTACTTCCCTGATGACGGTATCACGAGCACACACCACCATCCCAGCTCTGTAGGCGGGTGCTGTGTATGGAACTCCGATCCTCACACTTGTACATTCAGCACTTTACAGCTGACCCATCTCCTCAGCCCTTATCTTGAGCTGCGATCGGCTGAAAAGTACTCCGTGTGCTAGTGACTATCTTGAAGAGACAAAGAAGTTTCAATGCGAGGAAATTTGCTGCCCGATCGCTTTATAGACAGGCTAGCCATGTCACTTCTCCTGATACCATGTTGTCATCGTTCCATAATGGGTCTTAACTCCAGCACTCTTGTGTGTGTGTGTCTGTGTGTGTGTGTGTGTGTGTGTGTGTGTGTGTGTGTGTGTGTTAATGAAGATTGCACACAGGGTTTTGCATATTCCAGGCAGGCTTTGATTGAGTTATATCCCTAGCCTTAATTTGTTTTTTACTTTGAGGCAGTATCTCAATAACTTACCCACCCTAGCCTTGAACTCACTCTGTAGTCTGAAGCTTTGCCTCCTTCCAAGTATATTGCAGATATGTGATGATTCACTCGGCTCCAAATCTTTTGAAAACCAGGGAATCAATGAAGTTCAAAATCTACCAAGAATTATGGGTTTATATGTGTATACGTGTGCATGTGTATGTTGTGTGTGTGTGTGTGTGTGTGTGTATGTGTGTGTGTTTCTAAATGACCGCTTAGAGATAGACGATGTTTAGAAACTTGGCATTTCCTCAGCTAATTGACCTTATTTACAATTTTGAGATAAAGAAGACCTGAAAAATAAACACATAGTTTATAGGCACTGAATTACATTAAATTACATGAAAGACAGTTTTCAAAGTGCAATTTTTGTAATTATAACTGAATTTAAGTGCCTAGGGAATGTTAATACTCTCAGGTTGTTAAGCAGACAATAAAATTTGTAAAGCAGCATTTATTGAAGGCAGACTTTCATTGGATTTTTAAGATTTCATGGCTTAAATAGTTGAGAATCAGAAAGATTTTCCTTATTAAAAATATTAAATTGTCTTTGAAGGGCTCTGCCGAGAGTCTTTTTTTCCCAAGCAATTTTCTGTGCAAAATTGAATCTATGTGTCTTGCTAAACAAAAGTAATAATTTTGTAAGTGGGATTTGGCTTCTCTCTCTCTCTCTCTCTCTCTCTCTCTCTCTTTATTAACTATATCAAAACTGGTTTCAAAGTAACTAGCTGGTGAAGTTGTTCCCCACTGTGCCTGAACTGCACAGCTTGATACCTGGGCTACCCATGGCCGTAATGTATCTGCTCGCCAAGTTCTGACAGTTGAGTGTTTGAAGAGCTGAAGGACTGAAGAGACTCAGGAGATTAGGAAGGGATTAGACAGTCATGTTCCAGCAATTCTCCTTCTGTTGCTTCCTGGGTAGGAGACCAGAAGCCGCAGTGTGCAGCAGTTAAATGTTAAACAGATGTCAGAGCATTTCAAGGCAAGCCCAGTCCCACCAGGAGCTTTTAGAATGTGTCCACACATGTACTTCTCCATGAAGCTAGCACTTACCGCCTATCCAATTTGAGTCTCCCCATCCCCATCTCCCTACCCCCGCAATTCTTCCTTCCTCCCTATGTCCTCCGTCCCAGAGCAGCACCTTTGGGTTGATCTTAAGAATCAAGTGTCAGTCAAATACAGGGGAAGCAGGAAGACCAGCATAGAGGGCAGACGTAAGCTGGGTAAAGACTGCGAGGATGTTCGTGTCATGTCAGGTCCTCAGCCTTCATGGTGTTAATTCATCACTTCAGCCTCTGGCTAAGGAAGGGTGTGGGAAGTCAGAGCAAGGCCAGCCCTGCAGACAGATGGAGGTTTGTAAGTCTGCCCTTCAAAAACTCCCTGGGTGACTCAGCAGATTATTTCATGTATGTGCGTGTGTGTGTGTGTGTGTGTGTGTGTGTGTGTGTGTGCACGCGCGTGTGCGTGTGCATGTGCGTGTGCGTGTGTGTGTATACGCACGCATGCCCACGCACACCCCACCCCCATCTCTGTTCCCTCATATGTAAAGTGAAGAAAAGTATGCCTAATCCATGAACTCACCACCGTATTAGTTAAGATGATGCATATTTTCAGCTATAAATTTGGATACCAAAATTGGCTATCTGGGAAGTAACTAATATATGCTGAAGATTCTAAAATAAAACACAGCAAAATGTTTACATGTATAGGTAGTTCAACCTAATGCTAAAATACCAGATGGCTGAAAACTTATTGGTTGGACTTTTGGTTTCATGGGAGTACTGAACATGACATTTTATATGCTAGAATACTGAGATCAGAAAAATAGTGTAGCTCACTCCAGAAGCAAGCTGGACAGGGGCAGTACCACAGAATAGGTCAGCTAAGGAGTGTCTCCATTGTGAAATATGAACTCACTGGCAGTGCCTGAGGCCTGAGAGCTTATACACAAAAAATACACACATGCACCCAGAAACACATAGAACGTGTGCATACATGCAGGTGTGCAGACAATAAGTGCATACCCTCGAACACACATAAATAAGCAAAAGCCTACATACCAATACACACCAACATATGCATCCAGACACAGACATACACAGGCACACAGACAGGCACAGGCTTACACAGACACCGGTATGCAAAATACCTGCATACGATGGGACATGTGCCACTGTCTGGGCACCGGAACCACAGCTTGCAACATAAAGTGTTTTCTACAATACTTGTTGTCTCTTTACAATCTAGTTCACAGTTCTTTGGGGAGGATCCTCATCAATTCCCAAAAGAACGGAGGGAAGCATTTGTTTACCTACTCACACCCATGGGCTTCTACTGCCTGATAATCTGTGAGGTTTTTTTTTTTTTTTTTTTTAAGTGCCTTTTTTTCACTGATAATTAAAAAAAAGACCCAAAAGTAAAGAGTTTTCTGAAATTCCTTTTTAACATAATTTTTGTATATCTTACATAGCACCTATTAGCATTTTCACAATAAAAAGAAACACACACACACAGAGAAAGAGAGAGAGAGAGAGCTCTCAAAATGGCCCAAAAGAACATCCTTCTTGGTTCAACCTCTAGGCATATCCTTGACCAAATATATAATTTTTCTGACTTTGAGTCTCATAAGTAGAGGAATGAAAAGGCAAGACCGGGCTAGCACTAAGGTACCATCCCATATTGAGACCTGGGAACTCATTCAGAGACCGTCCCATCCCTCCAGTATCCCTGGTAACACTGGGCTTTGTGCCCTACCTGATTTAGGGCGATGGGAAAACACACCCTGCCCACCCACCTGGCTTGCCCAGAGTAAACGTTCAGAACGGTAGTGGCATACACTCCATGTCTCTCCTCCCAGTAGGGAAAAGAGGAGGGGACCCGTCCTGGGTTAGACTCAGAGGAAACTAACTGAGATGATAAAGATTCAATAGTGTTCATTCTCGAACTGGCATTCTCTAAGGCCAGGGGAAACTTCACCGTGTAAGAGAAACCATTCAATATAAGCCCAGTTTAGCTCAAGCAGTTGCTGTGTCCAGCCTGAAGCAGGTCACAGCAGATGGATCGAATCAGGAGCTAACCCAGTGCACCTGGAGGAAGGCACCGTGTACCGGATGCTGCTGTTTCCAGTATTTTGCCAGTACTTTGCCCATGCATGCCGGGTGGATCGGGAGGGTTCTCAATGAAAGCCAAGTGTTGACTTTCCAAAGCTGCCAACTCGGTAGTGCCCCCAGACAGTAATGGACTTAAGTAATTGTCAGCCTGAAGACTGGTCCACTTCAAAAGTCTTAAATAATAATAATAAAAAAAAATGAAACCTCAAATGAGTTTCAGGGGATTTCCAGGCAGTCTGGTCGAAGCAGAGATCTTCCCAGCAGCCCTTGTCATCGAATAGCACCACAAGGACCTTCTCAGTACAACATGTGCTGATGCCAGGTCCCCCTCAAATCCTACCTATGTATTTGAAAACGATCCTGCTTGTCCCGGTTTGACACAGCCTCAGCGGGACAATGTGACTAGCAAAGGGGACACATCGTTTTTTTTCACTCATTTCTTACACACTGTGAAGATTCTTAAATACCCTTTGTCTAAAATCAAAGAAACTAGCTTCGTGAGATAGGGTTGGTCCAACTGTTTGTCTTGAATAAAGTCCACCAAAGGCCAGCAAGTTAAAGGGCGGCTGACTCTGCCCGAATAGCATTCTCACATATTTGACTGTCGACTACAAGTCCGAGGCTTT
Source organism: Peromyscus nudipes (assembly GCA_902168325.1). Classification (NCBI taxonomy): domain Eukaryota; kingdom Metazoa; phylum Chordata; class Mammalia; order Rodentia; family Cricetidae; genus Peromyscus; species Peromyscus nudipes. Next base: position 6,718 of record CABHPH010148584.1, on the reverse strand, counting down.
ATACACATGGCCTCTGCTCATCACAGCTGCGCTTTGAGCAGCACAACTGAACATCCCGAGACTCAGATGGTGACCTAGCTGTATAGTATCACACAGTGGAAAAGGACAGCTGGCTTATGGAACCTCGTCTTTGCCAGGCTATACCCAGCAAGTGTTGAGCTTGGCCATATGTGACTCCTTTAGTCATGGAGTAACTGGTAGCAGGTCAGATGAAGTGATACAGGAGAAGAGATTTACAGTGGATAAGCCTTTTGGTCTCAGATACAAGATTGTGAAGTTGAGGCTTTGGAAAAGAATGTGCAAGCCTAAAACAGATGTATTGACTGACTAGAAAGAAAAGTCAGTCTTCAAACACAAACTACATCAGGCTGGAGAGATGGCTCAGCAGTTAAGAGCACTGGCTGCTCTTCCAGAGGACCTGGATTCCATTCCCAGCACCTACATGGCAGCTCACAACTGTCTGTAACTCCAGTTCCAGGGGACCTGACACCCTCACACACACACATACATGCAGGCAAAAAAAAAAAATCAATACACATAAAATAAAAATAAATAAATAATTTTTAAAAAGCAACAAGCTAGATCAATGCCTGAGTTTCCCAGAGTCTCTGGGTTTGATCCCCTCCTGAGGAACCCAGGAGGCTTCCAAAGTGAGTCTATGACTTTGAGCTGTGTTGTGTCTGATCCTAGATGTAATGTTGTTTGCTTAAACTCAGACAAGAGTCACTGACCAGCCTCTTCTATATGCTCTTGGCCTTTCCCTGTGACGTGACATTCTCTAGAGAGATTCTTCATGCCTAGAATCCCCTGTAGGCTTGGCCAACCTTGTGTGGATAGAATAGCAATTACTTGACATGGAGAGTGGATAGAACTGTCGCCATCCACCTCGATCCCTTCTCTCAGCACATAGCTGGAGCAAATTCTTTGTGAGAGAAACTACATTTAAATCACTTAATTTTCCAGTTTATGCTGGAAACCCTTACCTTCTTTGATCACTTGAATTAAAAAAGTCAAAGAGCCACAAAAACTCACTGTGTTGCTCTAGGTAAATCCTCTAGCCTTCCTGGCCTCTGAATGAAAGGGATAGAACACGCAGCATTATGAGTTGTCTTTGAGACACAGAAACAATGAAGGAAGGAGACAGAAATGTTGATGGAGTCCCCAAAGCGTCCTTTATCTTAGGCAATCAACTTGTATAGTTCTGTAATTTGAAATTGAAGGTCTAAGTTTAACAGAGATGGACTATCTGCTGTGGAGTATATGTTAAATAAATGGTGTCATTACATTTGATCAAAGGTCAACATAGACATCAGATGCACTGTTTGTACTAAGCTTGTTATGGTATTAGATTTAGGAGATTAAATATATATGTATATTAAATATATATACATACATATTTGTAATGTGTATTTATGCTATATGTATTTGTATTTATAACATATAAATAAATATATATTTAATATATACATATATACATAGACTCTTACACATACGCTATGCTTCAAGAACACTTTGAAACATCGTAACCCTAAAAATTTACAAAATCCATGTATACGTGGCAGACAGAGGTACAAAAGTATGTACTTGCAAATAGAAAGTATGTATAAGTGTACAAACTGAATATGCAAATAATTCATATTTAAAATGGCACTCTCTGTCACTGTGGTTGGTGAAATGTTCTTGTCATGTGGCCGATAATTATGAACCTACCCAAAAAAGAGTAAAGGTGAAGGAGTGAGTGAGAAAATACTGAGGACCGTAATTTCCAGAAACTCTTTCTGGGAGATACACTAGGTCATCCTAGTGTGGAGGCCTGATGATATCCATCCATTTAAAAACTGCCAAGGGGAGCAGGCAAAAATGAAGAACCCAGCAGCTTCCCCTCCTCATTTTCTAACAAGGCAGGCCGGACAGCCACAATGAGGTGCAAGTACAGGAGACAGGATGCAGAGCAATTATTTTCTGGCCCCTGGATATGTGTTAGCCGATTTTTTTTTTTTTTTTTCAGAAAAGAATATTGGCTTGTTGGGCTGTTTTTCTCTTAAATTGCCTATTACAAAAATCCCGAGGAAAACACTGTACTGAAGGGCTCCGGAATGAGTCAGCGCTCTCTCCTTCCTTCGTAAGCCTGAAGTCATGTCTCTAATGCGGCTTTTGTCTGGAGAGGCACTGGCTCAGCCCTGCCAACAATGCTCCATCTCTGGATCCAGTAGCTCTTTTGTTGGCATTGGCTGCTGCAATGTGAAGACAGATTTAGCTGTTGCTCGCCCATCAGCTCTCAAGACGCAGGGGCCCTTTCCATCCCTAGATGGGAGCCTTTGAGTAGTGTTTCAAAGGGGGCAGCATTTCAGTATCACCCGAAGAACTGGAAAACAGAATAAACATACCCCCTGAGTGTGTACAGACTCCCCCTACACACACACACACACACTATAGTGGGCAACGGCCCATACCACAGCAACCTACAGCACTAATTCTTGCTGTTCACAGCATGCTCTCTTGATGAGGATCTTGCCATCCGTGATCCTACAGTGAAAAGCCACTTGCCCGAATCAACTTTGGCACACACTCCCGGCCTGGTACATATTTCCTTCCTTGTCCTTGTTGGATCATTTCTGGCAGAGTGTTGTGTCCTTTTTTCTGTTAAAACATCTTAGATCCAAATCATGGCAAAGCACTGGACAGCAGCCTATTAATAATCTATTCCAGTTTTCCCCTATTTAATAAGGATTGTGACCAGAGAGAGAGAGAGAGAGAGAGAGAGAGACAGAGAGACAGAGAGAGAGAGAGACAGAGACAGAGAGAGAGAGAGACAGAGACAGACAGAGACAGAGAGACACAGAGAGAGAGAGAGAGAAAGAGAAAGAGAGAGAGAGAGAGAGAGAGAGAGAGAGAGAGAGAGAGAGAGAGAGGCTCCTCCAGGGCAGCACAGAGGCAGCTTTCGAACTCAAGGCTCTAGCCACTCTCATAGAACAGTGTTCTCATTTTCCTGTTGGAGCTGTGGGCTGCTGCCTTTGCCAATCAGACAGACTTCTATCTGTGGGATTCCCAGGGATGTGATACCTCAAGACTAGGCGGAGCCAAGATTAGAACTTCCCTAGGCCCCAGAGTGTTAGCAGCAGGAATGAGTGGAAGACCTTGATGTGGTGAGTAGCTGTCTCCTGTTCCCCCGGCTCCACAGCAGCCCTGCACAGCGCCACGGAGCACACCCAACCACATGGGGACACAGATGTCAGATTCTTACCCTGAGCCGAGGTTTCTGATTCTGAAACTACCCATGCTCCTTTGCGTCTTGTCTGGCTTACGCCTCGCAGAGAGAGCACCACGCCTGTAAGAAGCCACTTCTCACTCTATGCACAGACCCATCCTCTGCCTCTGCACACAATGCTGCAATACCTTTTCTCTTTACGTGGTTATTTCTCTGAGTTCACAGGGCACCTCATCTTAGGGGTTTCTCAACTAGCCAGATTCTCTCTCTCTCTCTCTCTCTCTCTCTCTCTCTCTCTCTCTCTCTCTCTCACACACACACACACACACACACATTTACATTTTTAAAAATCTCATCACAAAAGAAATACCTAGTTGTTCCTATCACCCATTTATCTAAAGGAGGAAACGAGGTACCCACGTCAATCATGGGCAGAGCCTTGTTTTCAGCGGTGGGTCCCATTTATGGAGACCTCATCGAAAATCACAACAGAGGGAAGGAATCGGAGCGCATAGATGAAGGATGCCCTGAGCAATTGCAATCACTTTGTATTGTGTAAACCGAGGAGGCCATGATTAGAATCTCGGGTGCTCACTCACACCACCACTTTGTCAGCAATAGACTCACATAACTGCAAGATCCAAACAGTCCATGCAGGTGGCCCTGAGATCAGGAAAATGGTCCTAGGAAGGTTGTTATCACCACTGAAAGACAAGGAGGTCTTCCTGCTTGGTGGCCAGAGAGAAAGATGTTTGAACCAAAGTAAAAGAGAATCCTAGTCCCCAGCAAAGCTGATATAAATCACTGACCTGAAAAATCAAAGCAAAGCTGAATTCTTAAGAATAAAGTAGAGCCAGCCATTCTCCCAAAGACTAATTAATCATTTTATAAATCACATAGAGGCTTAAAGGAGACAGATATTTCTCAATTATACCTTCCCCCCAAAACAAAAACCAATGAGATTAGATTGTACCCGAATGAACGTTTGCTGCACAAAGGACAGAGTTTATTTTCCCCCGTGGACACGATGGATCTAGTTAGTCATGGCAGTGAGGAAGCAGAATTTCAGAGCTTGTAAGGAAGTCACTTGCATCTTTAGAGCCTTGGTTTTGTCCATTAATATGGTCCTGTCAGGTTCCTGGGAATGAGGTGTGTGCATTTATCGATATGCATGGGAGTAAGTGTCCAGGGAAGGAGCTGGTACCCACAGTGTCACTGCAATCACATCTTAAGTGGCTCCAGGTATCTTTTGTGCTCCCCTGCATGAGGGGAGACTTGGGTACTTAGCTACCCTTTATGTAAACTTGAACATCTTCCTGAGATATCACATCAGTATGTTTGTTGAAAATAACAGGCTCATGGCTGCCCCCACAGCGCCTCCAATCTCAGCATCCCCCCACCTCCCCCAGGAGGTTGATGTAGACACAGCTGCTGCTATTTACCAAGTGCTAAGGGAACCCCCAGGTCACTCTTAGAACCTGGTGTGCCCACCTACTACCTGCTATAACTAACCCATCAAAAGTAGCAGGTGTCTGCATTTGCTGTATGCAGGTTCTCCTTGCCAAAGGTTTGTTTCTTAGGTTACTCAAGCCTGCAGGAAATGTGTTTCCATTGCTGGAGCCTGGAATCCTTTCTCTCCTGCAATTAATTGATGATGAGAGAACATTGAGTTTCAAGATTCTTGCTCTGATGTAGTGGAGAGGAGCGCTAGGGGCAAAAACATGCTTGATGGATAGTGTCAAGCTCTAATTATGGATGAGAAGTGGGGTGAGGGGCAACCAACAGTCTCCCTCCTAACAGTTTCATTTTGTTAATAATCCGACTTAGAGAGAGCTGGAATGCCTTAGTGGACCCGCCTTTCATCTTGACAGTGTCTGTAGTGCTGAGAAATATCTGTGCCCCATGAAATATTTCTTTAGCTGTGTTAACCATCCTAACTAGAGCTGGAAAAGCCTAAGGATGAGCTACATGAAAAGCCTCTGCCAGAGGCTCATTCGTCTCAAACAAGGTTGAGATTCACACACGGAAAGCGGGTTCCTGTTTGGAGTCCCTTTCGAATATTGTCACCGATCACCTGAGCCTTGGCTCCCTAATAGTAAGCACTTGTCCTATAGAGAAGAATGCCCCACAGCTGTCTGTGGCCTGGAAGTAACTGGTGAAATTTATCAGGAGGGCCTATGTAGTATCCACCCACGATTAGACCAACAGTCCAAGCTATAAAGGCTATAGCAATCTTCAATTCAAATTTGGTGGAAAATGATATTGGGATCCAGTGCCTTAACTGATAAAAGTAGCATGCCAACTAGAGAGAACTGTGTCCCGGAAGTGACCTGGATATTGCTGTGCATGCCAGTGTCCCGTAACCACAGATTCCAGGACCAGTGTTCCCATGCTAATTCCAATCCCATTAGCTAGTGAGTGAAAAAAAAAAAAAAAACTACTCAATTGTAACACTTGAGTATCTCTCAGGCCTTTGGCTCCACGGGGTTGGGGCTCAGTCTGTAAGGAAAGAGGCCAATAGCCACGCTCATACTCACCCCAGGAAGCACAATCCACTTGAAGGGACATGATTTTTTTTTTCAAAATTCAAATGTGTTTTAAGAAGGTTCCAAAGGACAAATTCATTTTCAGTTCATTTGCAATTATTCAAGTTTTCATACAAGTATATATCATGTCCGGAGCATATCCCCCACAGCACCCATCACCCAGGTTCTCACGCCTCCGTACCTCTGCTAGCCCCCTTCATTGCTCTAGAAAGTTTCGCTTCCACTTTCATTCCATATTTGGTCTTCTGCATCTGTATAATGACATACATGATTTTATACATCCATATAAAATCTAGAGCCACAAACACGAGAAAACATACAATTTTTTTGCCTTCCTAAAGCCTTAATGTCTTTACTGTGACCATCTTAAGCTGTAGTTTCCTGTCAATGACATAAGTTATTTCTTCTTTATGGCTAAAATTTTCCATTGATAAGATACCACATTTCTCCATCCATTCCTCGCTTCTTGAACAGGTAGATGAATGCTACACTGTAGCTATTCTGAGTGGTGCTATAATACAAGGGGGTGAATTCTTAAGAGGAAAAGAAAAACCTGGTGTGTTATCAAGACACAGAATTGTCTTATGAGAAAGTTTTACGCAGACTGAAGAAGAAGAAAACAAGAAGTAACCACTTCTCTTAAAGAGCCTAAGAACAATAGACAGGAACGTCCCCAGAAAACAGCGGTAGTATTGGCCACATGGCCTCGCATGGCTTTGAGCACTGAGTTGTTGTTGAGTAAAGGTATAAGTAAGCTCACTATATGATGCAGCTACCAGAAACTTCAAGAATATATTAATCAAAGTATAATACCTCATATGAGAAAAGTAAAAGACCTTGCCGTTGCAGCCAGGTTAAGTGGAGATGTGTTCAGTTAGCGGTGGAGATGGGTTTTGTTCTAAGCATCATATTTTAAGTAATGAGCAAAGGCTCACTAAGAGGGCCTCAGAGGAGTAGGACCAGC
>CABHPH010148583.1:46800-56882 GCA_902168325.1 Peromyscus nudipes | reverse complement strand
GAGAGAGAGAGAGAGAGAGAGAGAGAGAGAGAGAGAGAGAGAGAGAGATCCATACAGTTGAATCACTTAAACAAATCCATTCTACTAATGCTTGCTTTCTTATTGTCATGTTTAAACCTTTTATATTTTGTGTAGTTACTGTTAAGGTAAGATTTTTGTCTGCTATTTTGTTGATGTTTTATGTGTTTATGTTTATGTATTTCTTCTCATTGCTAACTTTGTTTGTGTCAATTAGCTATTTCTAGTGCACTGTTTGAATTCCCTTTTAACCTGCCTGTCATTACCTTTATTGTTATTTATTTATTCGTGTGAATTTGAGTTACTGTTCAACGTGTCTCATTTCAGCCAGAAGGATTCTTAACATTTCTTGAAGGGTGAATGTTAGTCACCAGTTTTATCAGTTTTAGTTCTGGAAGATACTAATTTTACAAAAGATTTATTTCTATTATTTTTATTTTATTTTATTTTATTTTATTTATTTATTTTTTTTTGCAGCACAGAAAGTGGCCTTTATTTTACCATTTGTAGAAAACTGGCATTTAGATTCCAGGGTTCATATTAAAAAATTATCAGCAGTAGTTCTGAGCATTCAGCACTGCTGACAGATTCTATGTTGCTCACACAACATAGGCTGTTACTCCATGCTCAAAAGGCAAGACTTGTCTCTAGAGTCTGCTACAGAGCTCAGGACCCATTTGTGACTGTGTCGTCTTCCATCTCTTCTTCACCATCATCACTTGGTCCTGATCTGCGCTCTCTGCCAGGTATCTGGCCAGACTGTAGCAAGCCCTTCAGCCTCTCAACCTCTGCCAACGTCGATGCGTTTGCGATGGCATTCTTGATGGCTTCTACATCTCCTGCAGGTGGCCCACCTTTCTTTTTGTCGTTTGGCAAACCAGCACCTGGATTAAAAGTTTTGCTTCTCCTGGCAATATCCTTTGCAAGCTGTGCACCCCGTTTGCCCTTGAACATTTTCTCTGCTTCCTGACGCTCTTTTAGTTTCACTTTCTGAAAGTCCAGTACTCTGACTTGTGGAACTTTATAGATGACATAAAGTCGGTAATGCTTCTTATTTGTTACAGGATTTCTTAGGATGCTTAGATATGTCAGTGATTTGAGAGACGCCAAAGGATCCAGATCACCCAGTTCCACTAGACTGTTGTTGGTGAGGATGAGCTCTGTCAGACAGGGAAGAGCCTGATCAAGTCCCTCACCTATTTGGCAAATTCTGTTGTTGTTCACTAACAATGTTTTCAGTCTTCTCAATAAAGGAAAACCATCCAGTTTCCTGATCTCATTGTCAGAAAAATCAATAGCATCAAACTGGTCTAAAGTAGCACCTAGATTTTCAATGACAGGAATTTTATATCCGCGAAGGTCCAGCTCGCGGTCCCGCACAGCATTGGTGTACTGCGCCGCCTGCTCGATCAGCTCCGCCGTCAGCTTCACCATCCTGCCGCCGCCCGAGTCCCCTCACCTCGGCCACCGGCCTGCGCCTCCCGCCAGTGCCGTGTCCCAGAGTATTTTTCTATTATTTTTAAATGTGCGTGTGTATGCACAAGAGTACAGGTGCCCTCACAGTGAGAGTCATCAGAGATCCCTGGAGCTGGAGTTTGTAGATGTAATTCTGAACGGTCTTATTAAATAAGAAACACACAGCCGAATGCAGAGTTAAAAGCCCAGAGGTCAGAGCAGTAGTCAAAAGCTGAGACCAAGACCACCTTCTTACCCCTCGCTGTCACTGCCGTCCTTCCCCGAGAAAGAGACCTACTTCCTGTGTGTCTGTATTTTTATTGACTTTCTGTTCTGCCTTCTCATTGGTTGTAAACCCAACCACATGACCTCCTCGTCATTCCCTGTCTATACAGACCTCCAGGTCTCTATGGTTGGTACTTGGATTAAAGGCGTGTGTCACCATGCTGGCTGTGTCCTTGAACACACAGAGATCCACCTGTCATGTGATCGGGATTAATGGCGTGTGCTACCACTGCCAGACTTCTGCTAAATGGCTTGCTATTAGCTCTGACCCCCAGGCAACTTTATTTATTAACATACAAATAAAATCACATTTCTACACAAAAAATATCACCATAGGAGTTATGGGTGGTTATGAAACACCTGATATAGGTGCTGGGAACCAAACTTGGGTCCTCTTAACCACTGAGCCATCTCTCCAACTCCTCCTTAGTTTTCTAAAACTAGTTTTGCTAGACGTAAGATATTTTAATTTTTAGACAGGGCCTCCCTATCTAGCCCTAACTGGACTGGAACCCACAGAAATCTGCATGCCTATGTGTGGGGGTATTGTGTTCCCCAAAATATTGTGTATGCTAATAAACTTATCTGGGGTCAGAGAACAGGACAGCCACAATATTAAACATAGAGGTTAGGCAGTGGTAGCATACGCCTTTAATCCTAGCATTTCAGAGACAGAAATCCCTCTGGATCTCTGTGAGTTCAAGGCCACATTGGAAACGGCCAGGCACGGTGATACACACCTTTAATCCCAGAAAGCCACACCTTTAATCCCAGGGAGTGGTAGTAGAAAGCAGAAAGGTATATAAGGCGTGAGGACCAGAAACTAGAGGCATTTGGCCTGGAGAAGCGGCCTGGAGAAGCATGTGGCTGGTTAAGCTTTCAGGCTTCTAGCAGCAGTTCAGCTGAGACCCATTCTGGATGAGGGCTCGGGGCGTCCAGTCTGAGGAAACAAGACCAGTTGAGGACCCAGCGAGGTGAGATAGCTGTGGCTTATTCTGTCTCTCTGACCTTCCAGTGTTCACCCCAATACCTGGCCCGGGTTTGATTTTATTAATAAGAACTTTTTAAGACTCATGCTACACCTATGCCTCTTGAGTGCTGAGATTGCTACACTGGCTCAAGATAAATATAACATTAAAAAAAACCTTCTATATTTATTTATTTAATTTAGTGTCTGTGGCTGTTTTGCCTGCATGTATGTGTGTGCACCACATCCCTGCTACCCACAGATGTCAGGAGATGGTGTCCGATCCCCTGGAACTGTAATTACCTGTTGTCAGCTACCATGTGGGTGCTGGGAACCGAACCTGGACCCGATATATGCTCTTAACCACTGAGCCAAATCTCCAGCCCCCTAATGTAGTATTGTTAAGGACAGTCTTTTCTTTTCACGAACTCATTGACTGTGTCATCTCTCCACCTTCTAGAATTCTTGTTTTCTGATTAGAAGGCATCTGTTAATCTCAGGAGCCTTCCCTATAAAGATGTGGTTGTTAGCAATAATCTATAATAATCTTTTGGACAACTGTGACCAACGACTTAAAAGAAGGCTTCTCATGCTGATGTTGGGCTTTTGTTAGTCTTTGGCTCTTGGAGGGAGTATTATCAGCCAGAATGGGAAAATGTCATTTAAACACACAGACTTGTGTGTATTATAGGTTGGTTGGTTTGTTTGTAGGTAGGTAGTAAATAGTATGTTCCTTGTGGCCTTTTCTCCCTCTCTTTTTTTTTTTTTTCTGTTTTTTTTCAAGACAGGGTTTCTCTGTGTAGTTTTGGTGCCTGTCCTGGATCTCGCTCTGTAGCCAAGGCTGGCCTCGAACTCACAGAGATCCTCCTGGCTCTGTCTCCCGAGTGCTGGAATTCAAGGCGTGCGCCACCACTGTCCGGCCCTTGTGGCCTTTTCACACACCCTTATTTTTATTTTGCCTTTCTCTCTCTTTCTTTTTATTTACCTCCCTCCCACCTCCCCAACTTTTCCTTATGAGATCACTTGTGCTCTGCTCTTCCCCTCTCTCCCTGATTTTTTTGCTCCCCAGCTCTCCCACCCCAGCATGGTCCCTCCACAATATGTACTCATTCTGAACATTTGGGAATTGGAGCTTCTGATCAAAGAGAACATAGGATGTTTGTCTTTCTGTGTCTGGTCTACCTTAGTCAATATTTTCTAGTTCCATCTATTTACCTTCAAAGTCCATGATCTCATTTTCCTTACAGCTGAATAGTATTCCACAGTGTATATGTACCACATTTTCACTCTCCTTTCATCAGAGAAAGGACGTTTATTTCCATTCCCTGGCTATTGTGACTAGAGCAGCAGTCAGCAATGAGCATGCTGAGCAAGTACCTGTGACGCAGGGCCTGACTCCTTCACGCATGGACAGGGAGGAGGAGTATGTCTGGGTCGTACGGGAGATTGAAAATTCTCCACAGATTTGAGATTTCCAAAGTGGCTGAACCAGTTTTCAGCCCCACCAACAGTGAAGAGGACCCCCTTACCCCACACTCGCTCCAGCATTTGTTGTCAATTGTTTCGTTGATTTTTGCCATCCTGACTTGAGTGAGATGAATTCTCAAAGTTTTGGTTTGAATTTTCCTAATTGTTAGGGACATTATTTTAGTTCTTTATATATATATATATTTATTATGTATACAGCATGTGTGACTGCAGGCCAGAAGAGGGCACCAGATCTCGTTGTGAGCCACCGTGTGGTTGCTGGGAATTGAACTCAGGACCTCTGGAAGAGCAGTCAGTGCTCTTAACCTCTGAGCCATCTCTCCAGCCCCGTTCTTTATTTCTTAAGGCCACAGATGTACTAGGCAAAAGAGGACGACATTAGGCAAGTTAAAATCACAAAGGATGCATATTGAAGACATCGTCGTCGTTGTCGTCATCATTATTGTTATTTATTTCTAAAAACTGTTCATTCTTTAAGTCTGATAAAAAGCTAATACAGGTTGAATATATTTTATCTGAAATGTTTGCTACCAAAATTACTTCAGATTTTGTATTGCAGAGTATAGAATACTTGCTTAGGCTTTATCATTTGAGTATCCAGAATCCAAGATTTTGAGTATCACTGTTTGGACAGAAAGAAATTTCAAATTTTGTATGTTCTAATTTGTTCTAAAGGGATCCTCATCATGTAATATTATACAACATGAGGAAATACCACTTAAATGTAGCATTTTAAGAACTTATTTTCTCAAAAAAGTGGATCAAGCAGAAAACCTGAAATAAACCTGGAAGTACACGGTTTAGTTTTGGCTTTTAATTTCAACATTTGTGAGGGGTTTGTTAAAGAAACTCTGAAAGCCATTTCCATCTGTTCTAAAACATTTCTTTGTGCACCCCCTGGGCATCAATGGTGGGCTGGATGGCTTTTCGTGTAACTTTGCGGTATTTACATGAACATGCAAGGATGACTTGTAATCATGACTATTCATGTAAAAGTGTCCTTGTCTCTTTCTTCCAGGTATGTAAAAGAAGGAGATACTGTCTCTCAGTTTGATAGCATCTGTGAAGTTCAAAGTGACAAGGCCTCTGTCACCATCACCAGCCGCTACGATGGCGTCATTAAGAGGCTCTATTACAATCTAGACGATATCGCTTATGTGGGGAAGCCGCTGATAGACATCGAAACCGAAGCCTTAAAGGGTAAATGTGTTCTGCTGCATTCATTACTGCCATCCTTTCATTGTAGAATCCCAGTAAAGTAGTCCTTGCCAGGCATGAGGTACACACTACAATCCCAGAGCTTGTGTGGTGGAAGCAGGAGGATTGTGAGTTTGAAGCCAGCTTGGGCTACATAGTGAGTTTGGAGCTATCCTGGGCTACAGAGAAACTCTGTCTCAAAAACAGGATATTCTAATTTACAGAACCTAGGTTGGAGATTTAGAACAGAAAATTAGGAAAACTGCAAAGATTTTTCTGTGGTACCTGATTTTCTTTCAATCAGATACCACAGCAAGAACCTGTGCAGTAAGATTTCATTTGTCTGAATGTCTGCCTTCTGGAAACTTTATGTTCAACGAAGCAAGAAGCTCTCTCAGGGACTAAAGCTTGAGATCCAGAACATTGGTTAGTAAGAACACAAATTGAAGTCTGGAAAAGTTGAACCTAACATAGTAGGATTGTAGGTTCGGTGTCTCAGATCTGGAATCTTCACTGGCTTGGCCTCTGTGTAGATGGTTGTAACACAAATTACTAAATGGTCTTTTAATTTAAAAAAAAAAAAAAAAAAAAAAAAAAAACAAAGCCATATATTGGGATAAATGCTGAAAGATCGGAGGTCCAAAGGAACAAGCCACTGCTACGTCTTACCGCCAGGACTTCAGCCTGAAAAAGGCTCTAGTTCCTGTCTCCTCATGCCTCATATACCTTTCTCTGCCCAGCTATCACTTCCTTCTTAGTTCTGGGATTAAAGGTGTGTGATTTCCCAAGCAAAGGCCTGAGATCTCAAGTGCTGGGATTAAAGGCGTGTAATTCCCAAGTACTGGGATTAAAGGTGTGTGCCACCACTGCCTGGCTCTGTTTCTCTCCTAGACTGAGTCAATCTCATGTAATCCAGGGTGGCTTTGAACTCACAGAGATCCAGAGAGATCTCTGCCTCCCGAGTGCTAGGATTAAAGGTGTGTACCACCACTGCCTGACCTCTGTGTTTAATCTAGTGGCTTGTTCTGTCCTCTGATCTTCAGGCAAATTTTATTAGGGTACACAGTATATCACCACAGATGGCCAGTGGTGACACATCGCGGGCAGGATTCTGTGTAGGGCAGGAGTCACCTCTGAGAACCAAGAGCAGAGGAGGACTTCAGGGTTGCAGGAGAGAGAGCACACTTGTGACGTCCCAAGGACAACTCGCTTGGCCCCAGTTCTTAAAAATTCCCCAGCACTTCTCCGTGACCCACCCCCAGGATCAAGTCTCTAGTCACGAGACTCCGGGGACACTCAGACCATAGCAGCGCTGACACATTTGTTTCTCTATTTTCTACACTCTACATGTGCATTCTCACCGATGGTGGCCGTGAGAGCCAAAGTGGAAGTGGAAGAGAAAAGAAAGAAAATCAGTGAAAATGAAGAGATTGGGTAGAATTAGCAGTCATGGCGCTTACATGTCACAAAAGGGAATGCATTATGAGCACCATACCGGGGGACACAGGAACACTGGGCAGTCCCATCGGTGGCAGAGAGCCAGCTTTCTGTCTCAGAGGTTGACTGAGCTCCTCATCTTGAGAAATAGCTTCAGCATCAGGCCAGGAGAGCAGGAGGTTCTGTGGCAGTGAGGGGGAAGGTGGCTAAGTGGACAAAGTACTTCTCACACAAGCACGTCCTGAGGACCCGAGCTTGGATCCCGGGCACCAATGAAAATGCTGGGCATGGCAGAGTGCACCTGTAACCCCAGCGCTGACAAGCACAGAGAGGATCCCAGGAGCCCACTGGCCAGCCAGTTTACCTGAAAAGAGGAGGCCCCAGGTTCAGCGAGAGACCCTTTCTCAAAAACTAAGGTGGACAAACGATTGAGAAAGACATCTGACATTGACCTCCGGCCTCTGTGTCTGCATCCAAGAGCAGGAGTGCAAGCGGGCTCACACACACAGTAAAACTAGGGCTGGTGTGGGGGTGCACACCTTTATTCTTAGCACTCAGGAAGTAAAGGCAGATCTCTGTGAGTGCCAGGCCAGCCAAGGCTACATGAGAACCTGTGGTATTGTGTTCCCCACAATATTGTGTATGCTAATAAACTTATCTGGGGTCAGAGAACAGGACAGCCACAATATTAAACACAGAGGTTAGGCAGTGGTAGCATACGCCTTTAATCCTAGCATTCCAGAGACAGAAATCCCTCTGGATCTCTGTGAGTTCAAGGCCACATTGGAAATGGCCAGGCACGGTGATACACACCTTTAATCCCAGAAAGCACGCCTTTAATCCCAGGGAGTGGTGGTAGAAAGCAGAAAGGTATATAAGGCGTGAGGACCAGAAACTAGAGGCTTTTGCCCTGGAGAAGCATTTGGCCTGGAGAAACATTTGGCCTGGTTAAGCTTTCAGGCTTCTAGCAGCAGTTCAGCTGAGACCCATTCTGGATGAGGGCTCGGGGCATCCAGTCTGAGGAAACAAGACCAGTTGAGGATCCATCGAGGTGAGATAGCTGTGGCTTATTCTGTCTCAGTAACCTTCCAGTAACTGGCCTCAGGTTTGATTTTATTAATAAGAACTTTTTAAGAGTCATGCTACAAGAACCTGTCTCAAAACAACAAACAAACAAACAAACAAAAAAACAGTAAGCATCAAAAACTGGTTTAATGTAAGTCTATAATGGGATTCATAATCAGCATTTGTTATCTGGGAAATGTTGAATAAGACATGAGTAGTCTACTTCAGAAGTCAGGAAGGTGTATTTGAACAATAGTGACTGGTAGTTCAACTTTATTATTTATATAATAATATCTAAAACTATAATCACTTTTTCCCAGAACCAACATTTGTGGTACTTTGAATAAGAATGTCCCCCTTAGGCTCATATATTTGGATGCTTATTCACCAGGGGGTAAACCTCTTTGATGGATTAGGAAGCAAGGCCTTGTTGGAGGAAGTGTGTCATTGGGGGTGGGCTTTGAGGTTTCAAAAGCCCATGCCAGGCCCAATCTCTCTATCTGCTTGCAGATCAGGATGTGGCTCTCAGCTACTGCTCTAGCTCCACGTGTACTGTCATGATAATGGACTGACCTCTCTGACGCTGTAAGCAGGCCCCCAGTTACATGCTTTGTTATGAGTTGCCTTGGTCATGGTGTCTCTTCACAGCAGTAGAACACTGACTGACACAGCATCTTAGGTCCATTTTGTTTACCTTTCCCTTCAAGGAATTCTAATTTTAAAAAAAGAAAAGAAAGAAGGGAGGGAGGGAGGGAGGGAGGGAGGGAGGGAGGGAGGGAAGGAGAGAAAGAGAAATAAAGAAACAGACCTAACAAAGATATTTGGGCAATTCATTGAATAGTAACAGAGACAAATTAGGAAATGTCTGATGATCAATAACAGCCTGTCTGTGGTGGTGTAGAGAGAAATGAGAGGGGTTGGGAAACACTACCAAGGAATTAAAGCACTGAATTTTTTATATTTTTATATTTTATTTATGATGTGTATGCATGTGCATACCACCATGCACATGCAGGGATCTGAGGACAACTTTTGGAAAGTGATTTTCTCTTTCCATCATGTGGATCCTGGGGATCAAATTCAGGTTGTCAGGCCTGTGAACAGGTACCTTTACCTGACGAGCCATCTCGCTGGCCCCTGGACTTTTTTTTTTTTTTTTTTTTTTACGATATCAAGTCTCACTATATGGCTTTGACTGGCCTGGAACTCACAGTGTAGACCAGGCTGGCTTGCCGCTTCCTCCTGAGTGCTAGGATTAAAGACATATGCCATCATGTCCTGCTGTGGACACTTTTGAGGGTAAAAATGTGTCCATTATCTTGATCATGGTAATGATTCATGGGTATATACGTATTTAAATCTTACCAAATTCTCTATTTTACATAGGCAATGTATTATCACAGTTATATCCCAGCAACAAAATATCTCAGTTATATCCCCAACAAAATTGATGAAATGGGGATCTATGCTAGTGAACTGGGAAGGAGTCTGGACACTTCTGGCGCCTACTGATTTTAGTTTGTGTGTGCATCTTTTCCTTTCACACTTTTACTCTTTTATAATTTTAATTTTCTTCCTGGTACAGTCTTTTAGAAGCCTGAATTATATTACTTGTGTTTTATATTATTATTGTATTTATATCTATTACCTATGCATGCACATTCAGCCACAGAGGCCAGAGATATCAGATCCCCTAGAAGTGGAGTTACAGACAGCTGTGAGCCACCTGACATGAATGCTGGGAACTGAATTCCAGTCCTGCAAAGCAGTACGTGCTCTCAGCTATGAGCCCTCTCTCCAGCCCCTAATCTAGCATTTGAGACGTAGAAGCAGAAGGATCAGGAGTTCAAGGTCATTCTTGGCTACTTAGTGAGTTCAGAGGCCAGCCTGGGCTACATTAAACCCTGTATCAAAAATAAAACACAGTACTGGGTATTAATATTCTCTCTCCCAAACTTCACCTCAGCACTGAGATTTTGGATGACCTTTCCCCTAACTTCTGTAGTGCTGGGAACTGAACTCGGGGCTTATGCATGCCAGGCAAACGTTCTACCACCAAACAATATCCCCCTAGCCCTGTTTTCCCATCTGAAGTAGTTCAGAGTTTTAGTCATAGATCACTCTGCGTGCGTGCGTGCGTGCGTGCGTGCGTGCGTGCGTGCGTGCGTGC